>SKCR01023283.1:0-73458 GCA_019454045.1 Zanthoxylum bungeanum | reverse complement strand
ATTCGGCAGTCACGTTTCCAGTGACCCCTCTTGCCGCAGTTGAGGCAGATGTCGCGAGATTTGTCCTTTGGCTTCCTAGAAGCCACTGTCAACTTGCCTTTGCCCTTCTTCTTGAAATTCTTCTTCCTTGCACCTCCAATTGCGTTGGGCCAGCCCTTGGCGCATGAGAGGTCGATGCAAAATGCGCCTCGTGCTTGCTCCCCTTTAGGAGTTCCCTTTCGGACTCCTTCAACACGGACAACAACTCTCCGAGAGTGTCGTCAGTATCCATCAACTTATAGTTGACGATGATTTGTTTCCAAGTATCGGGCAGCGATTGTAATATCATATCAATCGTCAGCTCTGCCTCCAAGACAATGCCCATATTGGCTAACTCATCTATGTCAGCGATCATTTGAGTCCCGTGGGCCTCAACTGATGCGCTGTCTGTCATCCGGGAGCGGAAGAGTTTCCTTACTAGCTCGTACCTCTTCATCCGCTTGTTAGTGCGGTGAAGATCACGCAATCTTGCCATCATGTTATAGGGATCCAAGTCCCTGTTTTGGCGTCGAAATGCTGGGTCATTGCAGCTAGCATAACTGACTGAGCTTGGTCACAATCGTCACTATGAGTCTTCCATAACTCTAGCTCCAGTGGCTCAGTGGGTTTAGGCGGGAGAGGCCTCTGAATAGTATACAGTACCCTCTCAGCCCCAAGCACTATCTTGAGGTTCATTTCCCAGTCGGCAAAGTTTGTCCCTTTGAAGACATTATCGCCCATGATTATGTCGCGGATATTACCTTTGCCAGTCATCTTGACAACTATAGTCCAACTATAAAGTCAACGATGTTATGGTACAGTCAAACTGTTACAAGTAAAATAACAATATATTAGTCCAACTAATTATTAAAATATTGACGAAATAATTTTGAAAGACGAGTAAGGCTAATTATCTGAACGAAATAGCAAATTCAATAATAGCCTCCCACTATTTTCTTCAAGTCTCTAACCCTCTGTAGAGGACTCGGGAATCGAATTTCCTAGTGGGCTAGGATCCCATTAAATAACACACAACCTTGACTTTGGCCAATAAAAATTGTATGCTATTTAACTTAGGTAGATCTCCATGATCAATTGGATCTCATCCAATTCCTAGATCCGGTTAGGTGGACATCCAAGTCCGAAACATATGTATAATGTCAATGTATCCAATACATTTTCCTAACCTATCCTCCGAATCATCTAGGCCTTGGCTTTGGCCAAAAACAAACCTAATGATTCCAGTTAAGCGGGACCCATTGACGAGGAAAGTTTCGTAATCAATGTCATTGGACAAAAAGTGACATGACTTTGGCCAATAAAAATCACGATTTGGACAAGACACCGATATGCAACAAAACTCTCATGATTCAAGTACATCCTTGATTGACAAAGGTCTTGACTTTGGTCAAAAACAAACCAATGCCAACTTCGGATCTTGAACAAGAACCATCCAATGGAAGGATATTCGCTTAATAAAATTGAGGGATTTTCGCGTAATTGGCAACCATTTATTTATCTTTGTTAGGTCTCATCATCATACACCCTTAAGCATGCTTCTAAAACATCATAAAGCGCGTAAAGTAAATTAATAGTGATATGCGGATGGATATATAAACAACTTGTTCCTAGAACAAATCACTCTCTTTCCTCTCCCCGCTAGCACTATTCTACTACTACCCAATTACATAATACAATAAGAGAAACCTCATTTACATTGAGGGGAATTAGGTGAGAAGAGAATACAAAGAGATAAAGAGATAAGGCTGGACACGCAGGTCCAATTTATAATTCCAAATTTACAATAATTTCTAAAATTACCCTTTCCCTTCTAATATCCATCCGATATACACTATTCATTCATCACATACATATATATTCAAACAAGACATGCTTCTACAACCAATCTAATCCAATTAATTAGTCTTTGTTTAAGTGATCATCCAATGTTCAAACAACGGTTTGATTTTGCGCGAGTCCTACTCGATTGAGAATAAGTACATAAGGTACGAATTCGCGAATTATATCGAACTACTAATTAAATCTGATTTAATTCGTATTCAATACTAATTCAATTATTAATTCCAAATTAAATGTTTACACTTTTAATGTGCTTTAAAGACTTAGATTCTAAATCTAATTCTATTGGGTCTCAAAGCCCAACTAATCCAATGTTTAATTTAATTCAAGTCAAATGGGCTTTGAATTGATTTATTAAGGCTTGGGCTTTGGTCAATGTGGGTCAAACCCAATTACCAAGCCCAAATAAGGAATCACCCTTAAAAGCCATAAAACCAATTTTAAGCCCATAAGGCCCAATTAAATTATTAAAGCCCATTATATTATATTTGGACTTAATGGAGTGATTTAGGCCCAAATTGGATCCAATCCTTTTGGCCCAAATCTACTTGGTCCACCCAAGCCCATTATGCCCAAATACAATATTAAAAGCCCAATGCACCAATTAAGCCCATTAATTAAATTTTAATATTCCAAATATTAAAGTCCAATTAATTAAAGTGTAATACCAAGATTAATACATTAAACCAAATATTTCAAAAAATACCCATTTAATTTATTAATCATGTATTTTGCAAAATAAATGTCCAACATTAATTTTATCAAAAAATCAACTCCATTTCATGTCCTTGTAGATTCGGCCAAGGTAAGTTTTTTGTGTCGATTTGTTTTTCAATCCGATTGAATTACTAATCTACGTCCCGTATACGTTCTAAGTCATCCAATGATCTTAAACACAAAAAATTCCAATACATCAAATGTAACATACCATTCGGCCAAGGTCAAATTTTTGGGGAAAAATCATCCAATGCATTTTTCATAAAATTGATTTCATATAATGTCATTTAACATACATATAAGCATACTCATTCATCAAATTTCACAAGAACATGCTTCAATCAATTTTACCCAAATTTTAACCTAAAGTATTTCATGCTTAAACCTAGCTCAATGATACCATTGTTGGTTTCTATAATATGTCCCAAACAAAGATTAAGCATATGAAATACTATATTTGAATATATATAAAAGACTTGAAGCATGGCGGAATCATACTTACAAAGCTATGTGATGAAGAAATGATCAAATGGTGGAAGCTCCAAGTGTTGGAAGATTCGGCCAAGAGGAGGAAGAAGAAGGAAGCTCCAAGCTTTGTGTATTCCTTGCTCTATGATGGTTTCCCTATCACCTCTTTTGATCCCTTGAAGGTGCTAGCCTTGCATGTTCCAAACATCAACCTTTTCTTCAAGCTTTTGGCAACCAAATTTGAAGAAGATGAAGACCAAAACTGCATGCTTAGAGTGTCAAACACTCAAATTCCATGCATAACATTTGAGTGTAATATACACTATCACCATGCAATGCATCATCAATAAAATAATGCATATAATGACATGTGTCATGTGGGCCCCACACGTTTCCCAATGAAAGTGGGCCCACGTCCACTCACGCGTTCGGGTTCGATATTTCCGAAATACCGAGCTTACGTCGCGACGTTAATTAAACCGAATTTAAATAAATAATTGCGCCTGGTGAAATTATTATTTACGTCGCTAACGAATTAATTCTAAATTAACTCGTATGCCCGAATTAAAATCTAATTTTAATTTCGCGTCGAAATCGAATTTCGATTATTATATCGAATACAATAATTTTATCGATTAATTCCAAATTAATCGTTCTCTCTCTCTAAACAAGGTACTTTATCCGAGATAAAGCTTCTCCGCAATTAATCCAAGATTAATTAAGTTCGAATCAAATATCATAGGTGAATCTTCAGGAAGCGACCCAAGAGATCTCCGGATATGTTGGCAGTAAATTCGGTCGTCGGATAATCCGAACACGTACGTACCTCGTACTACGTCTTTACCGATTCACAAGACATGGTTGGCTTCTAGCAAAGCGCCATGCCTACCCAATTCTCCAGAAATATTCTTATAGGAATATAAGATCTATATCAAGCGTAGTATACCGTAGTATTGCGTACATCGATCCAGTATCGGATGATCACATGCTAGGCCTGGGGCTGGAGATGTGTCTGCCCCGTACGAAACATATATCGGACATCAAGCAACTAGTCTCTTTAAATCGGACAATCCTGACCTGGTCATATTGTCCCGACGATTGCAACCTTTTAGAGTACTAGTTCTGTGCCCTGCGTGATCATCACCTCCATATGTCTGAAGCGATACTTCCATCTTGACATCACATCCAGTACACTACGCTTCTCGATAAACCCAGAAGAGGTGTACACAGAACCGGTTAAGGTCCCCAACCACCAAAACCAAAGTTTACCGATTGTCGCAAGTACTAGCGATGTAAGTCTCAGGTTAAGACCATATACACCTACCCTGATGCGGCCTCCCATAGACACACAGACATACTACCAATGGGATTCCGCGGGGTCTATCCAGAGCGAAGCTGTTTTCCGTACCATCGGTAAAACACAACCTCCTATCGCACTTGCATAAGTATCCAATACTTAAATATTGAGAACTATGCCGTTGTGCCCTCACAACGTGCACAAGCGCAATACTAGTCTATTCCGCATTATCGATGTCCGATCTCGATAATACTACGACTAGGGATATTTAATGATTAACCTTTATGGATTGATACTGTCTCATATCATCTCAATCCGGTACTAATCATATGGACTTTCGCCATTTATATATCTAAGTAAATAACATTACAAAACGGCAAAAGGCAATTTCATTATCACATAGTTAATTTTGTACAATAATACAATATCATTTACAAACAGTGACGCTGTGGGACATAATGTCTAACACTAAAGAGAGAGAACGATTAATTTGGAATTAATCGATGAATTAATATATTCGATATATTAAATGAAATTAGATTTCGACGCGGAATTAAAATTAGATTTTAATTCGGGCAAACGAGTTAATTCAGAATTAATTCGTTAGCGACGTAAATAATAATTTCGCCAGGCGTAATTATTTATTTAAATTCGATTGAATTAACGTCGCGACGTAAGCTCGGTATTTCGGAAATATCGAACCCGAACGCGTGAGTGCGCGTGGGCCCACTTTCATTTGGAAACGTGTGGGGCCCACATGACACATGTCATTCTAATGCTTTGCATGTAGATAGTGTACAATGCACTCAATATTATTGCATGGAAATTGAGTGTTTGACACTCTAAGCTATTGCATGTGTTGTGTCATAAATTTATTATTAATTTAATAAATTATGGCATAAATATAAATTGATTTTTGGTAAATCATTTTAACTTAATACACAATTTCAACTCTCTCATTTCCTCTCTTCTCTCACGCCAAAACAGCCTTGTTCTTCACTGGTTTGGAACCAGAAATGGCGTGAACAAAGGGAAGCAAAGTGTGGTTTCTCATGGTGAGAAATCAAGTGCTAGCACACTACGAGTCTTACGAAGGTGGTAGGGAGGTTCCCCCATGAGACGGGATCCATCCGACGAAGATTGGAGCTCCGTTTCTTCACTCAATTTTCTGTTTTGTAGGACAGTGGACTGTTGCAGTGATGAGATCAATGCAGTGCGTTTTTTGGGCTTGAATCATCTCCAAATCGACTCAACCGATCAATGTGAGTATTCCGCTACCTCCGTTGATGTGTTCACACATAATTTCATGTCTTGTTTGATCTTGGGACCTTATAGAAAACCAACAGTCGCTTCCTGAAGATTCACTGATGATGTATAACTCGCACTTAATTAATCTAGGATTAATTAGAAGAGAGAGAAAATTAATCTGGGATTAATCACGGAGATATTTTATCTGGGATAAAATATTAATTAAAGAGAGAGAACGATTAATTTAGAATTAATCGGATAAAATAATATATTCGATATATTATATGAAATTGGATTTCGGCGCGGAATTAAAATTAGATTTTAATTCGGGCGAACGAATTAATTTTGAATTAATTCGTTAGCGACGTGAATAGTGAATTCGCTAGGCGTAATCATTTAATTACGACGCGACGGAAAATTCGTTAATTTGGAATTAGCGAACCCGAGCCCGAGAGTGATTGCGAGCGCATTCGTATTTCGAATTCGAGCGCGGCACGCAAGTCACATCAAGCGTCAAATCGCTAGTCGCATCAATCGTCAAGTCACTTGTCACTTTGAGTGATGTGACATGACATGTTGTCACTTTATTAAAGTGGATGGATTTGATATGAATAGTTGATTTGTGTTGATGAAAAGCTTTTAAAAGCTTGAAATGAAATATAACATTATTTATTTCTTGCTTTTTGACTTTTGTATTAAAAAGTGATATATGTTTTATTTATTATTTACTTGGTAAATATATAAAACAAAATAAAAGGCTTTTCTCTCTCTCACATGCAAGATATACGCATTTCTCTCTTTTCCCTCTCTTTTCTTCTCCCTCTCCTTCACGGCTTCAAGCCGATTTTGCTTCAAAAGTTTCTGGTTGGACCGAAATTGAAAGGGAAGCAAGGAAGATGAAGAGTGCTAGCACACACCTTGGGTTATACATAGGTGATAGGGAAACGAATTTGTGAGCTTGGAATCTCAAAGCTTGGAGCTTCAATGGTGTCTCCCATGGCCGAACCTTGGAGAAGCCGAACCAGTCACCACCGTGCAGCCCCTACCACGCGCAGCTCACTGCCGAGCAAGGGAGAGCAGTTCGTGGTTCATCTTTGCCGCATGCAACCGATCCATGTGAGTCTTTTCTGCACCTCATTTGGTTGTATTCAACTCGTTTTTTTGCATGATTTATGATCTTGGGACTTGATTGAAACTCAACAGTATTCTCTACAAGACTTAACCGTTCGAGAATTGATCATGGCTTCTACAAGCAACTCGTCAAATCGTGCCGAGGGATTTTCAACAACTAGACCTCTGTTTTACACCGAAATGGACTACAATTATTGGAAAATGAGAATGTTGAATTATCTCATTGCTGTTGATCCGCAATCATATTAGGTGATTACACGGGGTGCGAAAGTACCAATGAAGAAGGATAGCAATGGGGTTGATATTCCAAAACCGAGCTTAGAATGAGATAGTGAGGATGTAAAACTAGCCTCACAAAATGATAAGGCACTCAACCAACTCCTATGTGCCATTGATCGCGATCAAGTAAGCAAGATTCCGGAATGTGGAAACACATATGATTTGTGGAAGTCTTTGGAAATGGTCAATGAGGGCACAAGCCAAGTGAAGGAATCGAAGATCAACCGATTCATATGCGAATTTGACATTTTCAAGATGGAATCCGAGGAAGAAATTGATCACATGATTTCGAGGTTTACGGTCATCATCAATCATTTGGGACCCTTGGGAAAAGTCATTGGGACATCGGATCAAGTGAAGAAAATTTTGAGATCACTCCCGAAAGAATTTAAGAGCTATACCTCCTCCATTAGAGAAGCAAATGACATAAACACATTAAAGATGGATGATTTGGTCGGCAAATTGCTTGAGTATGAAATGGAGATCAAGATGGATAAAAAGGAGGAAGATGAGAAAAAACAAGAAAGTCATTGGCCTTAAAAGTAAGAAAAGAGACAACTCAAGCTCAAGTGAAGAAGTGGATAGTGATGATGAGTTGGCAATCATCACCAAGAAAGTAAAGGAGCTCCTCAAATCCGCAAAGCTCAAAGGAAAATCAAAGGCTGATGAAAAGAAAGAAGAAAAATGGCCGAGGAAGAACAAGAAAATTGTATGTTATGAATGCAACAAACCGGGTAATATAGCCACCGATTGCCCATTGAGAATAATGAAAGGAAAATCAAAGAAAAAGGCAATGAAAGATAATTCAACTTGGAGTGATAGCGATTCAAGCTCATCCGATGAGGAAGAGGCCGAAGTCAAAGATAAATCAATAACATTCATGACTATCACGGATGAGGTCTTCCATTTTGAAAGCAAAGATGAAGAGGTACACAATTCTAAATACTATAATGATCTACTTAATGCTTTTAATGGTTTAAAAGAATTGTGTGATGTGCTTAAAAAAAATTAAAATTGGTAAAAAATGAGCATGTTACACTTAAAATTGAACATGCAACTAGTATGGATAAAATTCATGTTTTAGATAATGATATGATATGCTTAAAGGCTAAACATGAAAAAGAAATTGCATGCTTAAATGATGAAAATGCATGTTTAAAATTGAAAAAGCTAGAACTTGAAAATGCCATATCAAATATGTCATCTAGCTCTAAGACATGCGATTGCGAATCTATTTTGAATGGAAATGTGTTATTAAACACAAAAGTCATAGATTTTCAAAACATAATTAGCAAATTCACATTGGGACATAAAAACTTTAATATGCTTATTGGATCCCAAAAATGTGCATTTAAAATAGAAGGATTAAGATATAGGCCTTACATTAAGAGAAAATTTTTGAAGAATTATTTTGTTAAGGCATCCGATTCTTATGCTAAGAATGTTAAAAATGAAAATATCACATGTCATGCATGTAATGAAAATGGACATAAAATTTTTGAATGCATGTACAAGAATGTGATTAAGAATGCATGGATTCCTCATGGAATCAAAATTAACCCCAATAGACCCAAGAAAGTTTGGGTACCAAAGTGTAATTGATAAATTTATAGGGGGAGCTTTGGGAATGGATCTTTAAAGAGAATTGCAAAATTGATCCCAAAGGCTCAAAAAGATGAGGAATCGCAACGGTGAAGGTAAAATCCGTATTCACGGAAACATTGGTACCGTTTCCTCTTTGTGTATGTATGCATATTTTAAATTGGTTAATATTTTTTTTAAGCATACAAAATGATTAGGCAATGTATTTAACTTTCTATTGGTATCAATTGTTAATTTGATATCATTAAATGCCTTAATCTTACATTTAAACCCTTTTTTCATATCAATTGGTATCACATGGTATTTATTGAGTGAAATTACATGTATGTGATCATTTGATTGATTTTGCATTAAAAATGCTTTTGCCAGGTAACATATTGGAATGAAAATGAAATGCATGTATATTGATAATGAAAAATATGGATTTGATTGTTTATTAATTGGTATCATATTTATAAGAAGACAATCATTAAAATACATTGAATTGAATTCATTGATTTTAGTTGGTATCATGATATGTCATGACTTATTTTATTTGATATCACAATTGGGTAAAATCATGCTTAAAATGATATAATTGGAAACATTGATATAAAATGTTAATTGATATCATTGGTACATATTTTTAGAAAAAATGCATTATACAGATTTTTTAAATCTTATGACAAAAAGGGGGAAATGCAAAATGTGCATTTTTTTTTTTGTTTTTGGTATCTTTATTTCATGCACATATTTATTTAGTATCTCATATGATTTTAAATTTTAATTCTCCACTTTTTGATTATGTCAAAGGGGGAGAAATCATTAGAATGAGATTAAAACTTGTTTTACCCTCACCCTTGGTTTAAGGGGGAGTAATTGTACTAATGTGTTTGTCAAGTTTTGATAGAGCTTTATTAAAGACAATCACACATTGAGTGGGAGCTTATGTTGAGTGGGAGCAAAATTGTCAAATTTGGACTCCGAGAAGCTCACGAGTATCAACAAGTTTTAAGGGGTTGCCATCATCAAAAAGGGGGAGATTGTTGGCGACTTGGTCGCATAAATGGATTTTGATGACGTCAACGCGAAAGAAGACTTTGACATACAAACACGAAGCAATACAAAAAGTGTCGAAGCATATGGGGTGAAGAGCGAGAATGTGAAGACTTGCGGCAAAACGAAGATATATTTGCGAAGTCTTAGCTTAGGATTTAAAATTGTAATGTGAATTGTAATATTCAAGTGCCTAAGCTCATAGGGATTGATGAATGGTAAATCTTTCACTATTTCCCACTCATTTAACCTAATATTTTGTATAGTTTCTTGAGTTTTGTGAATATTTTGATGTGTTTTGTATTATTTTGTAGATAAATAAAGTTTCAGGATATTCTGGAGGTGATTTGGACTAAAACAGTGAAAATTGGACGAAAAGGGCATTTTGGTAATTTTTCGCGTCGCGACGCCAATAACTTCCGCGTCGCGATGCCTAACGTACACCGAATAGTGCTAACGTGCGCCGGGTCCACAAATCAGAATCTGAGAAAATTTTACTTTGCTAACCTGCGCCGTGCCACGTGTCACCATCACAGCCAATCTGCTAACATGCGCCGTGTCACGTGTCATCATCCTACGGTGCCGACAGTCGCCATCGCCACGTATCGCCACGTGTCACCGCCACGTCATCATCCACATCATCAGTTGACCGAGTCAACGTGCCACCTCACCGCCATGTCATCATAAGCCCATCACGAAGTGACACGTGTCGCAATTCTATGGTGCCGACAGTCACTTTGCCATGTGTCGCCACGTCAGCGCCACATCAGCATCAATCATTGACTCACTTATCCGTATCTGACATGTGGCGGATAAGAATCTGAGCCGACCAATAAGAAGCCGCCACGTGTCACAAGAATTGATCTCTCAGCCGCCTTGCCACGTGTCACCTTATCACCTTATCAAGAATCACCACGTGTCATCACCTCAGCATGCCACGTCAAAAGAAGCTGGCGTCGGGACGCCAAAGGCCTTGGCGTCGCGACGTCCAGAGCCTAACGAGGCCTATAAATTCAACTCGATGTTTCAGTTTCAAATGTACCTTCCTCTCTAATTCCTCTGATGTAAATATGGAGTTTTCTATGTAGTTTCTTTTAGTTTTTTTAGTTTTTTTAGTTTTGTAATTAATTTTAATTACGTTCTGTAATAATAGTAATTTACTTTCTTACTTTTTACAGTTTTTACTATTCACCATGATGAGGTAACTTCCCCAGGTAGGGTGAAAGGTAATTCTTTTACTTTTACTATTTAGATTAATCTCCCTTAAAAATAATATATTCACTATTTAAAATATTGACTAATCAAGGATACCGCCAGATTGGTCGGTTGGTAATTAAATTTTCTTACCGCCTATATGGCAGGTTTATTTTGGTTCCGCCTTTATGGCTGGTTGGTAAAATAATCACAAGTTATTATATTATATTAAGGGAGATATCTAAATAGTAAATAGTAAAAGTTGATCCTTTTACCTTAGCATTTTTTTTTATTTTACTTTTCAGCTTTTACTTTATGTCTTTTACTTTTCAGCATTTTTACTTTATGTCTTTTACTTTTAAGTTTTTATTAGCCCTAGTTATGTGTTAGTTATATGGGGTTGTGATGATTTCTAATATCACCGGTTTATGAGGGGTTATTTTATAGTTTGGGTAATTTACAGGTTTACTTATTAAGTCTTAAGCTTAATGCTTCTTGTTGTCTGATCACCAATAAGATTGATCAGGTAAATATAAAATGAACTAGACAAAGGGATTTTAGGTTTCAGCCTTAGACTTAATAGCCCACGATCTTCCTTGAGGATAGATAACCCTTTAATAGATTTCCTTACAGGATAGACATATACCTGTCGGGCGGGGGTAGCCATAATTGGAACTTAAACTTAATGAATCCAGATAATTTGCTTGACAAAGACATATGGTTCAATTGGGTTAAATTGGGTATTTGTGTCTGACCATCGACAGAGGCTTTCGCATAATTTCGTGTTCCAGGTTAATAAATCATTATATTACCCAACTATAAAATAACCACTTCATCTTTAAAAAGATATTAAAAAGATTCACAACCTTAGATCTTTGTGCCTTTTGTTATTTTCCTTAGTATTTTCTTTTGTCTTTTTATTTATTTATTTATTTATTTATTTAGCAAATCTACAATCAACCAAATCAATCAAGCAATCATTCTCTTCTCCCTCAATTAGATATCTGTAAATAAATAGTATAAATAATTAATAACAATAGTAGGAATTAAGTCCTCGTGGGATCGATATTTTTATACTACTTGAACGATACGTGCGCTTGCATTATACGTGTGTGTTTACGCCGGTCAAGTTTTTGGCGCCGTTGCTGGGGACTTATTTTTCTTGAGTTATTAATTTTGAAGCTATCTAATTTACTTGTATCTAATTTTCTTTATTTTTATCTGTAATTTTTATTTCTTTATTTTGTTTTCAGGTGATTGAAAAATGGAACATTTTTGGGAGATTGAAAGATTACGAGCTTTACTAGAAGAAGATACACCCCAAATCTGGGAGCAACAGTCCGGTTTTCTGGGGCCTGTTGTCCTGCCCAACAACTATCACTGGATGCCAGAACCAAGCAATACCACATTTGCTCATCAGAACGAAATGGGGAGATGTGTAATTTCTGATGGTAACCACCCGAGCGATCAATGTATATACCTTTCAGAGTGGCAGAATAATTGGAATCATTCAAGGTACGAAGAACCATCATATTTTCCATCTTATCCACCATCTACCTACGATCTTCATCAACAACCAGAACCATCAGAGGAAGATCAGTTGATTCACATGTTAAAATATTGGTTCGAGGAACGGGAAGCTCAACTTGATGCACAAATTCAGAGACAATCAGCATCTATTAAGAGGATGACAGATCAAATGAGACCATTCACAGAAAACCAGAACTATATACCTCAAGAACCAGTTTCAGATGACACAGATGAAGCCTTCGAATATCCTGAGATTCATCATGACATCATAACATAGAAGGAGGCTGAGCAGTATCAACAACCAGAGGTATCAGTTCAGGAGCCCAAACCAGCGAAGTCTCTATTTGACTTTTATTATTCATATTGTGACGAGGATGAAGCTGATCTATTTGTACCAACTGCACCAACAACGGAGGATCAAACTTTCAATCCTTAAAATGAAGATCTTGGAGCATGCTTTACCATGATGTTTGATGAAGATCTACCTGAACCATCCATTCCAGTCATATCAGAGGATGCAGACCTAATGTTAGAAACATCTTTACATCCTCAGGTTGACACTTATGGAGCATGTTTTTCACAGATGATAGATGAAGAACTGAACGAGGAAATTTTAAAATTCATATGTGAAGAAAAGGTGGAGCAAGAAGTATAGCAAATAGAGGAGCAAATGTCTGAACTTATTAAAGTTCAAGAGCATTCAGAAGAAACATCATTGTTTTGGGGACTACAAATCAAAGATATCACCCAGAATCTTGACAGAATGGAACTTTCATTCAAAGTCAAGCACCATACGAGACCTCCTGATTTTAATTCTTTCTTTTCAGGAACCACTGGAGCAACAAAGATAAAAAAAGGTGGCACAAGCACGAAATAAGACAAAATTCTTTTTGCCACTTTACCGTTGGAAGAGACCCTTCAAAAGCAACGCTCAAGGGATTGTCATTACTCGGAAATCCAAAACGACATTGAAACCTCCTTAACAGATGGATTTCAGTCACGTCTGGCTGAAGACGAAAAATTTAGCACTAGTAGGGAGGTAACCCATGCACTTTGTTGTAATTTCTATTTTTATATTTTATGTATACATGTTGTAGAGTTTTTAATTTTGTGTGTTATTTTTGTAGGGAAAAGCTCAACCAAAGCATAAGACAGAAGGAATGGTGTTTGGCAAAGATAAGAGATAATTCATTAGCGATGGCTGAGTAAGGAATGGATTCTTGAGACGCATCCTATTGAATTTATACTAAGCGAATGGCGTATTGCGTACACAATTCTGTTGCTTTAATTATTGCTTTGATTTGCTTTTCTGTTGTAATTATCTTTATTTTCGTAGACAGGATCCGGACTTTTTGACATTTCACGATTTCTTTTATTGTTTAGCTAACAATCATCCTTTGGAAGATATTAGTGCTATTATTACTCACCCTTTTCAGGTACTATAAATTCAACTCATCATTGTACTTTTGAAGACATCCAGAGTAAAACATGGAAGCCACTTCAAGAAGATGAGTTGAAAACATCTGTGTGTTTTACGGTAGTAGTATTGATGTTAAGCCACAATACGTAGAGGCAGCACAAGAATTGGGTCGAGTCTTAGCTATAAGGAATATGCACTAAGTATATGGCGGATGCAATCTTGGACTAATGGGGATCGTTTCAAAGGCCGTACAGGAAGGAGGCAGTCACGTTTTGGGAATCATCCCAAAACCCTTGGCGGAGGCAAATCTTATTGGACCATCAAACGGAGATGAACTGATCGTGCCAGGTATGTCTGATGATTAGTAGAATTGTTGGACATTATGACCCATAGCGTCACTATTTGCACAGATCATTGTGTTGTTGTAGCAAATTAACTATGTTGACAAAGAAATTGCACTCTCATCATTTGTGATTAGATCACCATAGATATATAAATGAAGAGAGGTCCCTATGATTAGTTCCTGGATTGAGATGATATGAGACAGTATCAGTCCACGAAGGATTAATCATAAATATCCCTAGCCGTAGTATTATCGAGACTGGACATCGATAATGCGGAATAGGCTAGTATTGCACTTGTGCGCGTTTGTGAGGGCACAACGGCATAGTTCTCATATATATAAGTATTGGATACTTATGCAAGTGCGATAGGAGGTCGTGTTTCACCGATGGTACGGGAAACAGATTCGCTCTGGATAGACCCCTCGGAATCCCATTGGTATTATGACTATGTGTCTATGGGAGGCCGAAATCAAGGTAGGTGTGTATAGTCTTAACCTGAGACTTACATCGCTAATACTTACGATAATCGATAGACTTTGGTCTTGGTGGTAGGGGACTTTAAACGGGTTCTTGAGTACACCACTTCTGGGTTTATCAGAGAGTCGTAGTGTATTGGGTGTGATGTCAAGATGGAAGTGTCACTTCAGTCATTTGGAGATGATGTCACGCAGGATACGGTACTAGTGCTCTTGAGTGTTGCGCAACCAATCGGGATATTGTGACCAGGTCATGTATATCCGATTATAGAGACTATGTTACCAGACATCCGATATGTGTTTCGGACGGGGCAGACACTTATCCAGCCCCAGCCCTAGCACGTGATTATCCGATACTGGGCCGATATACACAATACTACGGTATACTACGCTTGATACAGATCTATATATTCCTGTAAGAATATTTCTGGAGAATTGGGTAGGCATGGCGCTTTGCTAGAAGCCAACCTTGTCTTGTAAATCGATATAAACGTAGTACGAGGTACTTACGTGTTCGGATAGTCCGACGATCGTATTTACTGCCAACATATCCGGAGATCTCATGGGTCGCTTCCTGAAGATTCACCGATGACGTATGACTCGCACTTTGATTAATCTGGGATTAATTAGAAAAGAGAGATAAAATTAATCTGGGATTAATTCGATGAGAGAGAAAATTAATCTGGGATTAATTGCGAAGATATTTTATCTGGGATAAAATATTAATTAAAGAGAGAGAACGATTAATTTGGAATTAATCGATAAAATGATATATTTGATATATTATTAGAAATTGGATTTCGACGCGGAATTAAAATTAGATTTTAATTCGGGCGAACGAATTAATTTAGAATTAATTCGTTAGCGACGTGAATAGTGAATTCGCTAGGCGTAATCATTTAATTACGACGCGACGGAAAATTCGTTAATTTGGAATTAGCGAACCCGAGCCCGAGAGTGATTGCGAGCGCGTTCGTATTTCGAATTCGAACGCGGCACGCAAGTCACATCAAGCGTCAAATCGCTAGTCGCATCGATTGTCAAATTACTTATCACTTTGAGTGATGTGATATGACATGTTGTCACTTTATTAAAGTGACATGATGTGAATAAGAAAGTGATTGTTTGAAAGTTGATGGGACTTGTATATATATTTTATTCATTTACTTGGTAAATGGAATAAAGATATATGTATATAAAAATCATTCTCTCTCTCTTGGACCCATTATTGTTCACGTTTTTGGCTATTCTTTTTGCCATTCACGTGACTCACTTACTTTGGTCATTATTGTTCACGTTTTTTGGCTATTCTTTGACATTCACGTGACACTCTCTTTTTGATTTTGTCTTCACGGTTTTAGAACAAAAAGAGCCAAAACTCTTCATCTTTCTCTTCTCCTTACACACGGCTTTGAGCCAAATTGTTCTTCTCCATTTTGGTCACTGCCGACGCAAGAGAGCATGGGAGATGTTTTTGTTGCAAAAGAAGAAGTGCTAGCACACCTTGAGTTGTATATAGGTGATAGGAAACGAAATCTTTGAGCATGGAAGCTTGAAGCTTGGAGCTTCAATGGTGGTCTTCAATGGCCGAAAGGTGGAGATCTACACGCCCAAAACCGCACAGCCCACTGCATTTGGAAGCCATGCCGCCGAGCTTGGAGGGAGCTCAAAAACGCACCTTTGTTCTTCAATCATCAAAACCGAATTCAATGTGAGTTGATTCCGCCACCTCCTTTGATGTGTTCATATGTGATTTTTATGCATTGTTTGTGATCTTGTGGACTTGATTGAACTCCAACAATGGTATCTAGAGCCATTGATGCATGAAAACCGAAATTAGGGTTCTTGAGTAATTTGGGGCTTTTTGATTTTAGCTTGATTGTGACAAATTGATTGTTCAATAATGCTTATATATGATCTAATTTGAGATATATGTAATCAATTTGACAAAAAAAATCATTGGATTGATTTTCCCCAATTTGCAAATTTTGGTAGAAACTTTAATTTGGGTAAACTCGATTTAGGCATGATTTGGTTGAATTGTTTGATGCATTATGCTTGAATGAGGTTGAATTGAAGTTGTGCATGATCAATTTCAAGAAAATTGGATTAGATCAATTTTCCCCAATTCTTAGGTTGAACATGAAACTTGAATTGGGTAAAATGTGTTTAAGCATGTTTTAATTGAATCATTGGATGTTTAAGTATGCTTAGAACATGTTTAATTGAGATTGTGTGTGGTCAATTTCATGAAATTGGATTGGATTCATTTTTCCCCAAATTGGAGGCTTGGCCGAAAATGGAAGAACCTAATGTCTTGGTAATTTTGTTTTGTTTGATCATTGGATGACTTAAAACAATTGGTTAATGTTGTTTTGAAGTTCAATTGGATTGAATTTTGATTTAGAACATTTTTCCCTTTTAAAGTGGCTTGGCCGATTTTAAAGAACATGAAATTCTTTGTGATTTTGTTGTTTTAATTCATTGGATGAATTGAATTGATTTGGGAAATAAGATTGTGGACTCAATTGGATTGAAACCGAATCGAATTGAAAAACCCCTAATTGCCGAGACTTGAAAGCATGTTAATTGGGTTTGATTTTAATTGAATTGTGTTGGACACTATTTGGTTGTTAAAGTGCATGATTAATTAGGCTAATTGATATTTTAGAAATGTTAATTGGGTAATTGATTGTGTATTACACTTAGGTTAATTAATTGTGAAATTTGGAATTTTATAAGTTAATTAATTTGGGCTTGATTTTGGAAATTGGGCTTGTAGGTTGTAATTGGGCTTTTGGGCTTTGTTGTAACAAAGTTGGGTTTAGGCAAAATTGGTTGGATCCAATTAGGCCCAAAACCGAATCCAAAAGGTCCAATTATGACTTAATGGACCTTAATTATTTAATTGGGCCTAATGGGCCAAAATTAATTTAAAGGCTTATGGGGTAACTCCCGGATTGGATTTTGGTTGTTCGGTTTGACCCGAGTTGACCAAAAGTCCACGCCTGTAGAAATTAATTAAAAGCCCATTGGACTTTAATTAAATAAAACATTAGATGTTAATCGGGCTTTGAGACCCGTTGCGATTAAATTTGGAATTTAAGTCGTAAAGGTTCGTTAATAAAAGTGTAATATTTAATTTGGAATTAAATAATGAATTAGAATTAAATACGTATTAAATTGGATTTAATTATGTAATTTAATTTAATTCGTAGAAATTGTACTTTGAGTACGTGTTTGCAATACGAGTTTGACTCGAACAAAAATCAAATCTTTGTTTGAACATTGGATGATCACTAATAATCAAGATTAATTAATTTGATTGATTGATTGATAACATGCTTGTATGAATACATGGTTGTGATGTTTGAATAATGTATATCGGATGGATATTAGTCGGGTTGGGCGATTTTGGAAATTGTAATAAATTTGATTTATTAAATTGGACCTGCGTGTCCAGCCTTATCTCTTATTTCTTTGTATTCTCTTCTCACCTATTCCCCTCCATGTAAAAGAGGTTTCTTTAGAAGTGTAGTGTAACGGGTAGAAGTAATACAAGTGCTAGCGGGAGAGAGAAAGTGAGAGATTTGATCTAGGATCAATGTAAAATATCCATCCGCATATCATTATTATTTTATTTCATACTCGCTTTATTATGTGTTTAGAATGCATGCTTAAGGGTGTATGATGATGAGACCTTAACAAAGATAATTAAATTGGTAGCCAATTTGCACGCGAAAAACCCTCGTTTTATATTAAGCAAATATCCTTCCATTGAATGATTCTTGTTCAAGATCCGAAGTTGGCATTGGTTTTTTTTGACCAAAGTCAAGACCTTGTCAATCAAGGATGTACTTGAATCATGAGAGTTTTGTTGCATATCGGTGTCTTGTCCAAATCGTGATTTTTATTGACCAAAGTCAGATCACTTTTTGTCCAATGACATTGATTACGAAACTTTCCTCGTCAATGGGTCCAGCTTAACTGGAATCATTAGGTTTGTTTTTGGCCAAAGCCAAGGCCTAGATGATTCAGAGGATAGGGTTAGGAAAATGTATTGGATACATTGACATTATACATATGTTTCGGACTTGGATGTCCACCTAACCGGATCTAGGAATTGGATGAGATCCAATTGATCTGAGAGATCTACCTAGTTAAATAGCATACAGCTTTTTATTGGCCAAAGTCAGGGTTGTGTGTTATTTAACGGGATCCTAGCCCACTAGGAAACACGGTTTCCCGAGTACTCCACAGAGGGTTAGAGGCTCGACGAAAAATAGTGGGAGGCAAGTATTGAATTTGCAACATTCGTTCGAATACTCGCTAAACACGCTCATTTTATTTTATTTCGTCATTAAATTAAATATTAGTTAGACTAATATTTAAATTGTTGTTTTAATGAACAGTTGGACTGTATTATACTTGATTATATATAATTGGATTATATTAATCAATATATTTGAATTAATTAATTTCAGTTTACAGTTGATTTTATAATTGGATTATAGTAATCAATGTAATTGAGGTTAATTAATTTGGATTATATTTGATTATATAGTTGGACTATTATAATCATTATAATATATAAAGTACCACTAATCGTTGATTAAATAGTTGGACTATTGTAATCAAGATAAAATTGAAAAATTGGATATTTAAAATATAATCTGGGATTAAAAATATTTTAAATGATTTAATTTTCAAATTGGGAAAATAATAATAGGTTACTTTATTTGATAAAATAACTTATTATACCTTAAGCCCAAAATTAAGCAAATAAGTAGAGCATAAAATCTTTGGAAGATTTTGTGATGATGACTTTAATGCTTAATTTAATATACTTGTCATAAATCTAATTTTAGATTTAAGAAGTTAAAATTGCAATTTATAATTCTTGGAGAATTAATTGACTATTCATGTAAAGTCAAAGTTTGCAATTGGGCATGTAGCAGCACGGTGCACATTCGTTCAATATTCTAAAACCCAAGGCTTGGCCTAAGGTTCCTAAAATATTGAAAAGGATAATTGACATATCCCAAAGTGACTACCATTTGGATATGGAAGACACGAAGGAATTAAAGAAGGGCGAGGCTCTAACTTTAAAAATATTTGTCTTAGTTATGTTCACAGCTAGTATTGAAATTAGATTTTAAATACTTAGTGTGGTACATAATATATATGTATTGATATTCAGAATCTGCTTTGAGCAGGATACTGACTTCAAGCTGAGATTCCTCTGCGAATCGGAAACGGGACGAAAGTCGCTGTTTCGACCGTAGATACCTAAGTTTAGGAACTAACCTGGGGTGTGTACTTAAATTAGGAACTGTTATAATGTAACTAGTTTGACTAGAGACATTATCTCTTTATCAGTGTTTAATCCGTTGCGGATAAAACCTTTATATTATAGAACACTGAGTGTTTTATTATATAAAGATGATACTGAGATAAATACATTAGATGTAAATAACATAATTTATATTTTGAATATAATAAAAAAATCTCAAACATATAAATGACAAATAAATAGCTCAAATTGATTTGATCAATAGAGACTTATTTATGGCATTGTTGTCTTGGACACAATTAAACGAGACATGTCAGTTAGACGGTGTGTCCGAACTAAAACCGAATTTTGTTGGACATGATAAGGTTTATCACGAGTCGCTCTGAGCTATCATTTCCTTCAACAGGATATGTATTAACAGTGCAAAACTTATTTAGAATAAGGTTCCAATGTAAATCTGTTTGACAGATATCATATAGGATATGAACGGAAAGAAACCGGGTTTCTCATTCCTGATAATTTGGGTATGCCAGGCATAACGTTTGGATGATACCAAACTAAGACCCAAATTGGATAAGTGCCAATATAGGTTATCCTAGGGAAACCATAAGTATAGTACTTATAAATCTCACATGAGAACAATGTGATTGTTGCTCACCATGCGGTTTTCCTGAGAGGAATACCGATATGCAGTGGTCAGTGGGAGGATAGTGATACTCGATGAAAATCGGAGTAATACTATTCAAGGCACGAAGTCCTAATGGAACACAATAGTTCATCTATGATGAAACTATACCATTAATCTTCAAAAACACAAGAAACCGCGTAGATCAGAGAGAGTCAGAAAACAACCTGGGGTATGGGTTTCTGATCTCACCTCATAAAGATGTTAATCTTTTAAGGTACACCAACTGATTACGTATGAGGTAGTGATACAAGGTATCGACTCCCTATTATGGCAAAGTGCCATGAGTCGGAATGGATTCCATGTTTAACAACTATTTTGGATACTAGTTGTTGTACCACGAGGCATTGTGCCTATGGTACATTAAACGTCTTCAAGGAAGACATACATGGAAGGCAACATACCAACGTACAAAGCTGGGCTTTTGACGGAAAGGTATCGTTATCAACATTGTGTTAATAACGGTTCAACCTTTTACCTGTTGCCATGGTAAATCCATTTTGAAGATGCTTGTTGATAACTGTATATTTCATTTGTGAAATATGTCAGTTATAAATCAAAATCGCTTTCCTGAAAAGGAAACCTTTTGGAGAATGTTTACAACATTCTGACGATTTTGTATAACCGACAAACAAGGTTTGCGGATTATTCAATCCATGTTTGGATTGAAGCAAGCATAGGGTTCTTGGAACTGACGTTTTGAAATAATCATAATAGTTTATGATTTGACTCAAAACGAAATAATTCTTGTGTATATAAGGAGGTTAGTGGGAGAGGGCACTGACAATGAAATTCCCATAAAACAATCGGTGAAAGCTTGGCTTTCATAAGAAATTCTCCGTAGAATTCTGGGGAGTAACAACCTTTATTCAAGGAATAAAGATCTACTGGACTAGATTTGGAGTTTAGTTCACTCTCTGAGAAATTGTACATTTAAAATGTACTTGTATTGGTGTCTCATACGCTTTGAGCATATGGAGTCACAATCGGTCAATCCAAGTGATAGTCACTGGATTGAAGATTAAGAACATCTGTTAGTATCTGAGAGAACTAAAGATGTTGTCTTAAACTATGGAGATGGAGAACTTGAAGTGACTGGGATCACTGCTGCAAGTTTCCAAACCGGTAAATACTGCGGTACTATAAAGATTG
Organism: Zanthoxylum bungeanum; assembly: GCA_019454045.1. Taxonomy (NCBI): domain Eukaryota; kingdom Viridiplantae; phylum Streptophyta; class Magnoliopsida; order Sapindales; family Rutaceae; genus Zanthoxylum; species Zanthoxylum bungeanum. The sequence continues at coordinate 51,709 of SKCR01023283.1, read as the reverse complement.
AACACTGGGACAGTGAGCTGGAAATCTTCCGAGCAAGATAACTGTTGCCGAATAACAACAAATGCGGATTATTGCTGCAGCTGAGGCAGCAATAGAAGCCATTTGGATCGATAATAAATCTAATTAGATTAGATATAGTTCTGTTAGCAGCTGAGCTAGGCGTCAGCACAGGCTAAAGAATTAAAGGTCTCATCGACGATCCAGATATATACTTCTATATCATCTGATTCGTTCGGATCATACATCGTGGCGATGTGATGATCGTGTAAATCGCGTCAGACGATAATTAAACAAATCCGCTGACGAAAACCTTTCCTCAGCAATTTGAGCGAACCGTACATAGTTCAGGTGTAGGACACTTGAGTGACTCGCTACGTGCCAAGTGGGAGATTGTTGGACATTATGACCCATAGCGTCACTATTTGCACAGATCATTGTGTTGTTGTAGCAAATTAACTATGTGACAAAGAAATTGCACTCTCATCATTTGTGATTAGATCACCATAGATATATAAATGAAGAGAGGTCCCTATGATTAGTTCCTGGATTGAGATGATATGAGACAGTATCAGTCCACGAAGGATTAATCATTAAATATCCCTAGCCGTAGTATTATCGAGACTGGACATCGATAATGCGGAATAGGCTAGTATTGCACTTGTGCGCGTTTGTGAGGGCACAACGGCATAGTTCTCATATATATAAGTATTGGATACTTATGCAAGTGCGATAGGAGGTCGTGTTTCACCGATGGTACGGGAAACAGCTTCGCTCTGGATAGACCCCTCGGAATCCCATTGGTATTATGACTATGTGTCTATGGGAGGCCGAAATCAAGGTAGGTGTGTATAGTCTTAACCTGAGACTTACATCGCTAATACTTACGATAATCGATAGACTTTGGTCTTGGTGGTAGGGGACTTTAAACGGTTTCTGAGTACACCACTTCTGGGTTTATCAGAGAGTCGTAGTGTATTGGGTGTGATGTCAAGATGGAAGTGTCACTTCAGTCATTTGGAGATGATGTCACGCAGGATACGGTACTAGTGCTCTTGAGTGTTGCGCACCAATCGGGATATTGTGACCAGGTCATGTATATCCGATTATAGAGACTATGTTACCAGACATCCGATATGTGTTTCGGACGGGGCAGACACTTATCCAGCCCCAGCCCTAGCACGTGATTATCCGATACTGGGCCGATATACACACATACTACGGTATACTACGCTTGATACAGATCTATATATTCCTGTAAGAATATTTCTGGAGAATTGGGTAGGCATGGCGCTTTGCTAGAAGCCAACCTTGTCTTGTAAATCGATATAAACGTAGTACGAGGTACTTACGTGTTCGGATAGTCCGACGATCGTATTTACTGCCAACATATCCGGAGATCTCATGGGTCGCTTCCTGAAGATTCACCGATGACGTATGACTCGCACTTTGATTAATCTGGGATTAATTAGAAGAGAGAGATAAAATTAATCTGGGATTAATTCGATGAGAGAGAAAATTAATCTGGGATTAATTGCGGAGATATTTTATCTGGGATAAAATATTTAATTAGAGAGAGAACGATTAATTTGGAATTAATCGATAAAATGATATATTTGATATATTATTAGAAATTGGATTTCGACGCGGAATTAAAATTAGATTTTAATTCGGGCGAACGAATTAATTTAGAATTAATTCGTTAGCGACGTGAATAGTGAATTCGCTAGGCGTAATCATTTAATTACGACGCGACGGAAAATTCGTTAATTTGGAATTAGCGAACCCGAGCCCGAGAGTGATTGCGAGCGCGTTCGCATTTCGAATTCGAACGCGGCACGCAAGTCACATCAAGCGTCAAATCGCTAGTCGCATCGATTGTCAAATTACTTATCACTTTGAGTGATGTGATATGACATGTTGTCACTTTATTAAAGTGACATGATGTGAATATAGAAAGGTGATTGTTTGAAAGTTGATGGGACTTGTATATATATATTATTTTTTTTATTTACTGGTAAATGGAATAAAGATATATGTATATAAATCATTCTCTCTCTCTTGGCCCATTATTGTTCACGTTTTTGGCTATTCTTTTTGCCATTCACGTGACTCACTTACTTTGGTCATTATTGTTCACGTTTTTTTGGCTATTCTTTGGACATTCACGTGACACTCTCTTTTTGATTTTGGTCTTCACGGTTTTAGAAACAAAAAGAGCCAAAACTCTTCATCTTTCTCTTCTCCTTACACACGGCTTTGAGCCAAAATTGTTTTCTCCATTTTTGTCACTGCCGACGCAAAAGAAGCAATTGGGAGATGTTTTTGTTGCAAAACAGAAGTGCTAGCACACCTTGAGTTGTATATAGGTGATAGGGAAACGAAATCTTTGAGCATGGAAGCTTGAAGCTTGGAGCTTCAATGGTGGTCTTCAATGGCCGAAAATGGTGGAGATCTACACGCCCAAAACCGCACAGCCCACTGCATTTGGAAGCCATTGCCGAGCTTGGAGGGAGCTCAAAAACGCACCTTTGTTCTTCATCCATCAAAACCGAATTCAATGTGAGTTGATTCCGCCACCTCCTTTGATGTGTTCATATGTGATTTTTATGCATTGTTTGTGATCTTGTGGACTTGATTGAACTCCAACAGAAATGATTAACCGTGTCGATGCTTTTATCATTTTTCCAGGTGGTTTGGGCACATTAGAGGAAATTTTTATAGTGCTATCTTGGGCGAACCTGAACATACACCAGAAACCACTTGGATTGTACAACGTTGATGTATTTTATGATTTTCTTTGTGTGTTTCTTGATGATGCCCGGAGAAATGGGTTCGTGTCAAAACCTTTGAAAGAACTCCTCTTTACTGCCAGAACTGCTCCGGATCTAATAGACCAACTCATAGCCTATGAGCCAAAAATTGACCCTATCATTTCAAAGATAAATTGGTCCGAAGATGACCGTGGTAAGAGGCGTCAGATTAATCTGGATCTTAACCTCTAATTTCCTGTAAAATTTCTGTTATCCTGGTATTATCTTCTAAACTCTTCTTCGACTGTTTAAGACATTGGGGACAATGTCTCATTTAGGTTTGGGGGAGGGAATTAGTTGATCAGTACCTTATTTTTAATATGTGTGATGATTTCTAATATCACCGGTTTATAAGGGGTTATTTTATAGTTTGGGTAATTTAAAGGTTTACTTATTAAGTCTTAAGCTTAATGCTTTTTGTTGTATGATCACCAATAAGATTGATCTGGTAAATCTAAAATGAACTAGACATAGGGATTTTAGGTTTCAGCCTTAGACTTAATAGCCCACGATCTTCCTTGAGGATAGATAACCCTTTAATAGATTTCCTTACAGGATAGACATATACCTGTCGGGCGGGGGTAGCCATGAATGGAACTTAAACTTAATGAATCCAGATAATTTGGTTGACATAGACATATGGTTCAATTGGGTTAAACTAGGTATTTGCGTCTGACCATAGACAGAGGCTTTCGCATAATTTCGTGTTCCAGGTTAATAAATCAATATATTACCCAACTATAAAATAAACACTTCATCTTTAAAAAGATATTAGAAAGATTCACAACCCTAGATCTTTGTGTCTTTTGTTATTTTCCTTAGTATTTTATTTTGCCTTTTTATTTATTTATTTATTTAGCAAATCTACAATCAACCAAATCAATCAAGCAATCATTTTATTCTCCCTCAATTAGATATCTGTAAATAAATAGTATCAATAATTAATAACAACAGTAGGAATTAATTCCTCGTGGGATCGATATTTTTATACTACTTGAACGATACGTGCGCTTGTGTTATACGTGTGTGTTTACACCGGTCAGGGATCATGCACATTCACTTAGATGCATTAGGATCATGAAAAATGCCCTAAAACCTTCATTACTCTGCATTTTGGTCTGAGACTGGCATACCTATCCCTTACCGGTATCCATACCGGTGAGATGCTCTGTTATGCATGCTCACTGGAACCGGCATGGACCTTACTGGTCATCATACCGGTGAGCCCAACAGCTAGTTCCATTATTATTATCATGCATGCCCTAAATCGGTCTTCATACCGATGACATTTACGGTCTAGCTCTTTATTGTGTAAACTTACTGGAACCGGCACAAATCATATCGGTCCTCATACCGGTCTAACGTATACTTTCCCAACGGTAATATAGCCGTTAGTATCCGTTGGAACCCCAGACCGGCATACCGGTCTCCATACCGGTTTCAATACCGGTCTAGCTGTAAGTTGGGGAATGCTTTGCATTTTATTATAAATAGGACCCCAACTCATTTGTGCTTGGTCAGAGACCTAAAAAAAAACCTTCATACATATTCTACCAAGGAAAATACAAGAGTGTCTTAAACCTTCATATACTTAAACACTCATACAAGCTCACACACACTTGACCTTCAAATATTTAGTAGTGAGCTTAGAACACTTGGGTTTGCAACTTACACAATCTTCTTGACATTTGTAAGTGCCCAAGTGTGTTTTACAATCTTTTATATCAAAACACTTGTGGTTGTGAAATCCCATTAGTTTAGGTAGTTGTAAATGTTGTGCGTGCGCCTACGAACAAAACTCAAAAGTGTAAAAGGTTTGGAGTGTGCCTTTGCGGAAAACTCTTGGTTGCAGGTGAACCACGGAAACTCGATTTTAGTGGAAATCTTCAAGTGAGGCTTGGGGGAATGGACGTAGGCACGTTTAGCCGAACCACTATAAATCGCGGTGTCGTATTTATTTATCCCTTAACTTTTACTTATTTGCAAGTTTATTTACATTTATATCATTGGATAGAAAACTTGCATATAGGTTTTTATTTACAATAGAGAAAATTAACCTAAGAGCCTATTTGGTAATAAGAGCTTAAAATCGGCAAAGATTTTATAATTCCACATTTATAGAGATAACCCAATTCACCCCCTCTTGGGTATAGAGATTGCTTGTCGCTATTTCTTTTAGGAAATTTCAGTTGGTATCAGAGCGAGGTATTCTCTACAAGACTTAACCGTCTGAGAATTGATCATGGCTTCTACAAGCAACTCGTCAAATCTTGCCGAGGGATTTTCAACAACTAGACCTCTGTTTTACACCGGAATGGACTACAATTATTGGAAAATGAGAATGTTAAATTATCTCCTTGCCGTTGATCCGCAATCATATTTGGTGATTACTGTTAGACAAAATGACCCATAGCGTCACTATTTGCACAGATCATTGTGTTGTTGTAGCAAATTAACTATGTGACAAAGAAATTGCACTCTCATCATTTGTGATCAGATCACCATAGATATATAAATGAAGAGAGGTCCCTATGATTAGTTCCTGGATTGAGATGATGATATGAGACAGTATCAGTCCGCGAAGGATTAATCATTAAATATCCCTAGCCGTAGTATTATCGAGACTGGACATCGATAATGCGGAATAGGCTAGTATTGCACTTGTGCGCGTTGTGAGGGCACAACGGCATAGTTCTCATATATATAAGTATTGGATACTTATGCAAGTGCGATAGGAGGTCGTGTTTCACCGATGGTACGGGAAACAGCTTCGCTCTGGATAGACCCTTCGGAATCCCATTGGTATTATGACTAGGTGTCTATGGGAGGCCGAAATCAAGGTAGGTGTGTATAGTCTTAACCTGAGACTTACATCGCTAATACTTACGACAATCGGTAAACTTTGGTTTTGGTGGTTGGGGGATCTTAACTGGTTCTGTGTTCACCACTTCTGGGTTTATCAGAGAGTCGTAGTGTATTGGATGTGATGTCGAGACGGAAGTATCACTCCAGTCATAATGGAGATGATGTCACGCAGGATACGGTATTAGTGCTCTTTTAGTGATGCGCATCCAATCGGGATATTATGACCAGGTCATGAATATCCGATTATAGAGACTAGTTACCAGACATCCGATATGTGTTTCGGACGGGGCAGACACTTATCCAGCCCCAGCCCTAGCACGTGACCATCCGATACTGGGCCGATATGCACAATACATTTGTATACTACGCTTGATACAGATCTTAATATCCTTAGAGGATATGTCCGGAGACTTGGGCAGACTTGGTGCTTTGCTAAGAGTCGACCTTGTCTCGTAAATCGGTAGAACGTAGTACTTGGTACGTACGTGATTCGGATACTCCGACGACCGTATTTGCTGCCAACTTATCCGGAGATCTCATGGGTCGCTTCCCGATAATCCACCGATGACGCACAACTTGCACTCTTGAATAATCTGGGATTATAACAGAAGAGAGAGAAAATTAATCTAGGATTAATTACGGAGATATTTTATCTGGGATAAAATATCGTCTAGAGAGAGATAACGATTAATTTGGAATTAATCGGTAAATTAATATATTCGATATATTATACGAAATTAGATTTCGACGCGTAATTAAAATTAGATTTTAATTCGGGCAAACGAGTTAGTTTGGAATTAATTCGTTAGCGACGTCAAATTATTCGATTGAATTAACGTCGCGTCGTAAGCTCGGTATTTCGGAAATATCGAACCCGAACGCGTGAGTGCACATGGGCCCACTTTCATTGGGATACGTGTGGGGCCCACATGACACATGTCAAGATATGCATTAACTTTGACACATGTCATATTATGCTTATTTGACACTCTAATGCATTGCATGGAGATTGTGTACAATGCACTCAATGGTATTGCATGGAAATGAAGTGTTTGACACTCTAAGCCTTTGCATGAATTTGTGTCATAAGTTTATTATTAATTTAATGAATTATGGCATAAATATAAATTGATTTTTGGTAAATCATTTTAAAAACAAACCAATACACAAATTTTCTCTAATTCTCTCATCTCTCTCACGGCAACAACCCACTGGTTTTGAACCAGTTTGGGCGTGAGTTTAAGGGAAGCAAGAGTGATTCTCATGGTGAGAAATCAAGTGCTAGCACACTTACAAGTCTTGCGAAGGTGGTAGGGAGGTTCCCCCATGAGCCGGGATCCATCCGACGAAGCTAGGAGCTCCGTTTCTTCACTCAACTTTCTGTTTTTGTAGGCAGTGGACTGTTGCAGTTTGGCGTGAAGGGCAGTGCGTTTTTGGCTTCCATTCGTCTCCGATTCGACATAACCGATCAATGTGAGTATTCCGCTACCTCCGTTGATGTATTCATGCATGTTTCATGTCTTGTTATTGATCTTGGGACCTTAGATTAAACCAACAATGGCATCATGAGCTAAAGTTGCAAGCATGAAATTTGTAGGGCTTAAAAATTTGGGTAAATGTTTGTTGAGCATGATTTGAATGAATTGTTTGTTTGAGTATGCTTATAACATGTTTAAATTCATTTTGGTTGGACTAATTTGATGAAAATAGATTTGGAATTATTTTCCCCAAATATTTCATGTTGGCCGAATGTGTAATTGATTTTGAATCATTGGAATTTTGTTGATTTTAATTCATTGGATGAGTTAAAATCATGTAGGATGATGTTAATTTAATGTCAATTGGATTGTATTTTGAATTGAACATAAACCCTAAATTCCATGTGTTGGCCGAATGGTATATGCCCTAAATGTCTTGGTATATTTTGATTTTATGAACATTGGATGTGTATGAAATCATTCGGGAAGTTAATACGTTGTCGATTGTGTAATTAATCGGATTGAATTCAAATCGGACAAAAAACCTTCCTTGGCCGAGACTTAGCAAGCATGTATATGGGTTTGATTTTTCATTATGTGTGTTTGACATGTGATAATGAATTAAGCATGATTAATTGGACTAATTTGATGCTTCGGAAATATCGATTTAGGTTATTAATCATCGTAATGCACTTTTGGTAATTAAATTGTGAAAATTGGATTTTTGGATTTAATTAATTGGGCCTTTTGGGCTTGATTTATCAAGTTTGGTTTAGGCCAAGTGGATTGGATCCAATTGGGCCCAAAACCTTAACCATAAAGCCCAATTGCGACTAATGAACCTTTAATGTTTAATTGGGCCTAATGGGGCGAAATTGATTTCTAAGGCATTTTGGGTGATTCCACTATTGGGCTTTGGTTGCCGAAGCCCATGCCTAAAGAAATTAATTGAAGCCCATTAGACTTAAATTAAATTGACGTTGGACGTTAATCGGACTTTGAGTCCCGACACGATTGAATTTGGAATTTAAATCGTAAAAGGTTTATTAATATAAAGTGCAATATTCAATTTGGAATTGAATAGTGTGAATTAGTATTAAATACATGTTAAATTGGATTTAATTATGTAGTTTAATTTAATTCATGAATTCGTACTTTGAGTACTTATTCGCAAAAACGAGTTTGACTCGAACAAAATCAAATCGTTGTTTGAACATTGGATGATCACTTAATTATCAGATTAATTAATTTGATTAGATTGATTGATAGCATGCTTGTATGTGTGAATACATGGTTGTGTTGAATGAATAACGTATATCGGATGGATATTAGTCGGGTGGGCAATTTTGGAAATTGTTGTAATAAATTTGATTTATTAAATTGGACCTGCGTGTCCAGCCTTATCACCTTCTTTCTCTTTGTATTCTCTTCTCACCTATTCCCCTCTATGTATATGAGGTTTCTTTAGAAGTGTAGTGTAACGGGTAGAAGTAGTACAAGTGCTAGCTTGAGTGAGAAAGGAGAGAGATTTGATCTAGGATCAATGTGTTAAGTATCCATCCGCATATCGTTATTATTTTATTTCATACTCGCTTTATTATGTATTTAGAATGCATGTTTAAGGGTGTATGATGATGAGACCTTAACAAAGATAATTAAAATTGGTAGCCAATTTGCATGCGAAAATCCCTCAACATATATTAAGCAAATATCCTTCCATTGAATGATTCTTGTTCAAGATCCGAAGTTGGCATTGGTTTGTTTTTGACCAAAGTCAAGACCTTTGTCAATCTAGGATGTACTTGAATCATGAGAGTTTTGTTAGATATCGGTGTCTTGTCCAAATCGTGATTTTTATTGGCCAAAGTCAGATCACTTTTTGTCCAATGACATTGATTACGAAACTTTCCTCGTCAATGGGTCCCGCTTAACTGGAATCATTAGGTTTGTTTTTGGCCAAAGCCATGGCCTAGATGATTCAGAGGATAGGGTTAGGAAAATATTGGATATATTGACATATATATTGTATATATGTTTCGGACTTGGATGTCCACCTAACCGGATCTAGGAATTGGATGAGATCCAATTGATCTGTGAGATCTACCTAGTTAAATAGCATACAGCTTTTTATTGGCCAAAGTCAGGGTTGTGTGTTATTTAATGGGATCCTAGCCCACTAGGAAACACGGTTTCCCGAGTACTCCACAGAGGGTTAGAGGCTCGACGAAAAATAGTGGGAGGCAAGTATTGAATTTGCAACATTCGTTCGAATACTCGCTAAACACGCTCATTTTATTTTACTCGTCATATTAATCAAAAGTATTAGTCGGACTAATATTTTATGTTGTTTTAAAATATATATAGTTGGACTATATACAAACTCATTCAATATATAGTTGATTTTTGTAATTGGATTATAGTAATCAATATAATTGAAATTAAATGATAGTTGATTTTATAATGGGATTATAGTAATCAATATTAAAATTATAGTTGATTAAATAATTGGATTATTGTAATCATTATAATAAATAGTACCTTATTAAAAATGATTAAATAGTTGGACTATTGAAATCAAGATAGAATTGAAAGGTTGTTGAATATTTAAAATATATAATCCTTGGATTAAATGTTTTAAATGATTTAATTTTCAATTGGGAATTAATAATAGGTTAATTTATTTGATAAAATAACTTATTATGACTAAGCCCATTATTAAGCAAATAGTAGAGCATAAAGTCTTTGGAAGATTTATGTAATGATGACTTTAGTGCTTAATTAATATACTTATAATAAATCTATCTTTAGATTTAAAAGTATTAAAATTGCAATTAATAATTCTTGAAGAATGATTTGACTATTCTAGTGGAGAAAAGTCAAAGTTTGCAATTGGGCATGTAGCACAAGGTGCACATCGTTTCGATATTCCGAAACCCAAGGCTTGGCCAAAGGTTTGTGAAATATTGAAAAGGATAATTGACATATCCCAAAGTGACTACCATTTGGATATGGAAGACACGAAGGAATTAAAGAAAGGGCGAGGCTCTAACTTTAAAATATTTGTCAAAGTTATGTTCACTACTAGTATTAAAATTGAATTTTAAATACTTAGTGTGGTACATAATACATATATGTATTGACGTTCAGAATCCGCTGTGAGCTGGATACTGGCTTCAAGCCGAGATTTCTTTGCGGATTGGAAACGGGACGAAAGTCGCTGTTTCGACCGTAAATACCTAAGTTTGGGAACTACCCTTTGGGCAGGTACCTAAATTAGGAAATGTTATATGTAACTAGTTTTACTAGAGACATTATCTCTATATCAGTGTTTAATCCAATGCGGATAAAACTTTATATTCTAGAACACTAAAGTGTTTCATTATATAAAGTTGATACTGAGATAAATACATTGGATGTAAATAACATAATTTATATTTTGAATATAAATAAAATCTCAAACATATAAATGACAAAAAATAGCTCAAATTGATTTGATCAATGGAGACTTATTTGTGGCATTGTTGTCTAGGACACAATTAAACAAGACTCGTATATCCGTACTTTTGAGAAGTGGGTACTAGGACTGATTTGACTATTCAAATAAGGTCTACGAATCTAGTTTATTAGGTTAAATACCTAAAATACTATTTACTTGGTAATAGTAAAAGGGCCACCGATCTGTTAGCCCTATTCATGGTGAAGTAAGTGGGCCCATATCTAGCCAGGCTAGATGTGAACGTGAATATTTCGTGACCTTAACGGATGCAGCATCGCGTTGTGGTTATGTGTTTCTTTTGAAGAACACAGATCGGAAACTTTTGAAGTTTCGACACGAAGTAAACAAACAGATCGGCTATAGTATTATTCCGCCACGGCAAGACCGTAATGGAAAATACTTAAGCAGTAGGTTTTAATGTACATGAAAGAGTACGGTATTCTTTCATATGAGGACTCCTCCCGAGACACGTCAGTTAGACGGTTGTTCAAACCAAAAACGAATTTTTGTTGGACATGATAAAGTTTATCACGAGTCGCTCTGAGCTACTATTTCCTTCAACAGGATATGTATTAACAGTGCAAAAACTTATTTGGAATAAGGTTCCATATAAATCTGTTTGACAGATATCATATAGGATATGAACAGGAAAGAAACGTGGTTTCTCATTCCTGATAATTTGGGTATGCCAGGCATAACGTTTGGTTGATACCAAACTAAAAGACCCAAATTGGATAAGTGCCAATATAAGTTATCCTAAGGGAAACCTTAAGTATAGTACTTATATATCCCACTTGAGAACAATGTAATTGTTGCTCACCATGCGGTTTTCCTGAGAGGAATACCGATATGCAGTGGCTAGTGGGAGGATAGTGATACTCGATGAAAATCGGAGTAATACTGTTCAAGGCACGAAGTCCTTAATGGAACACAAATAGTTCATCTATGATGAATCTATACCATTAATCTTCAAATACACAAGAAACTAGTAGATCGGATAGAGTCAGAAAACAGCCTAGGGTATGGGTTTCTGATCTCACCTCATAAAGATGTCAATCTTATGGTGGTGTACCATCCGACTACGTTAGAGGAAGTGATACGAGGTATCGACTCCATGTTATGGCAAAGTGCCATGAGTCCGAAATGGATTCCATGTATAACAACTATGTTTGGATACTAGTTGTTGTACCACAAGGCATTGTGCCTATGGTACGTTAAACGTCTTCAAGGAAGACATACATGGAAGGCAAATACCAACGTGCAAAGCTAAGCTTTTGACGGAAAGGTATCGTTATCAACATGTTAATAACGGTTCAACCTTTTACCTGTTGCCATGGTAAATCCATTTTGAAGATGCTTATTGATAACTATATATTTCATTTATGAAATATGTTAGTTACAAATCAAAATCGCTTTCCTGAAAAGGAAACCTTTTGGAGGATGTTTACAACATCCTGACGATTTTGTATAACCGACAAACAAGGTTTGCGGGTTATTCGATCCATGTTTGGATTGATGCAAGCATAAGGTTCTTGGAACTGTCGTTTTGAAATAATCATAATGGTTTATGATTTGACTCAAAACGAAATAATTCTTGTGTATATAAGGAGGTTAGTGGGAGAGCGCACTGACAGTGAAATTCCCATAAAACTATTGTTGAAAGCTTGGCCTTTCAATAGAAATTCTCCGTAGAATTTGGGAGTAACAACCTTTATTAGAGGAATAAAGATCTACTGGGATAGATTTGGAGTTGTTAACACTCTCTGGGAAATTGTACATTTAAAATGTACTTGTATTGGTGTCTCATACGCTTCAAGCATATGGAGTCACAATCAGGTCAATCCAAGTGACAGTCACTGGATTGAAGATAAGAACATCTGTTAGTATCTCAGAGAACTAAAGATGCTATCTTAAACTATGGAGAAGGAGAACTTGAAGTGACTGGGATCACTGTTGCAAGTTTCCAAACAGTTAAATAAGCGGTACTATAAAGTTTGAACACCGGGACAGTGAGCTGGAAATCTTCCAAGCAAGATAACTGTTGCCGAATAAACAACAAATGCGGATTATTGCTGCAGCTGAGGCAGCAATAGAAGTCTTTTGGGTCGAAAGTAAATCTAATTAGATTAGATATAGTTCTGTTAGCAGCTGAGCTAGGCGTCAGCACAGGCTAAGGAATTAAAGGTCTCATCGACGATCCAGATATATACTTCTATATCATCTGATTCGTTCGGATCATACATCGTGGCGATGTGATGATCGTATAAATCGCGTCAAACGATAATCAAACAAATCCGCTGACGAAAACCTTTCCTCAGCAATTGAGCGAACCGTACATAGTTCAGGTGTAGGACACTTGAGTGACTCGCAATGTGCCAAGTGGGAGATTGTTGGACAAAATGACCATAGCGTCACTATTTGCACAGATCATTGTGTTGTTGTAGCAAATTAACTATGTGACAAAGGAAATTGCTCTCTCATCATTTGTGATCAGATCACCATAGATATATAAATGAAGAGAGGTCCCTATGATTAGTTCCTGGATTGAGATGATATGAGACAGTATCAGTCCGCGAAGGATTAATCATTAAATATCCCTAGCCGTAGTATTATCGAGACTGGACATCGATAATGCGGAATAGGCTAGTATTGCACTTGTGCGCGTTGTGAGGGCACAACGGCATAGTTCTCATATATATAAGTATTGGATACTTATGCAAGTGCGATAGGAGGTCGTGTTTCACCGATGGTACGGGACGGAAACAGCTTCGCTCTGGATAGACCCTTCGGAATCCCATTGGTATTATGACTAGTGGTCTATGGGAGGCCGAAATCAAGGTAGGTGTGTATAGTCTTAACCTGAGACTTACATCGCTAATACTTACGACAATCGGTAGTAAACTTGGTTTTGGTGGTTGGGGGATCTTAACTGGTTCTGTGTTCACCACTTCTGGGTTTATCAGAGAGTCGTAGTGTATTGGATGTGATGTCGAGACGGAAGTATCACTCCAGTCATAATGGAGATGATGTCACGCAGGATAGGATACGGTATTAGTGCTCTTTTAGTGATGCGCATCCAATCGGGATATTATGACCAGGTCATGAATATCCGATTATAGAGACTAGTTACCAGACATCCGATATGTGTTTCGGACGGGGCAGACACTTATCCAGCCCCAGCCCTAGCACGTGACCTCCGATACTGGGCCGATATGCACAATACATTTGTATACTACGCTTGATACAGATCTTAATATCCTTAGAGGATATGTCCGGAGAATTGGGCAGACTTGGTGCTTTGCTAGGAGTCGACCTTGTCTCGTAAATCGGTAGAACGTAGTACTTGGTACGTACGTGATTCGGATACTCCGACGACCGTATTTGCTGCCAACTTATCCGGAGATCTCATGGGTCGCTTCCCGATAATCCACCGATGACGCACAACTTGCACTCTTGAATAATCTGGGATTATAACAGAAGAGAGAGAAAATTAATCTAGGATTAATTACGGAGATATTTGTCTGGGATAAAATATCGTCTAAGAGAGAGATAACGATTAATTGGAATTAATCGGTAAATTAATATATTCGATATATTATACGAAATTAGATTTCGACGCGTAATTAAAATTAGATTTTAATTCGGGCAAACGAGTTAGTTTGGAATTAATTCGTTAGCGACGTCAAATTATTCGATTGAATTAACGTCGCGTCGTAAGCTCGGTATTTCGGAAATATCGAACCCGAACGCGTGAGTGCACGTGGGCCCACTTTCATTGGGATACGTGTGGGGCCCACATGACACATGTCAAGATATGCATTAACTTTGACACATGTCATATTATGCTTATTTGACACTCTAATGCATTGCATGGAGATTGTGTACAATGCACTCAATGGTATTGCATGAAATGAAGTGTTTGACACTCTAAGCCTTTGCATGAATTTGTGTCATAAGTTTATTATTAATTTAATGAATTATGGCATAAATATAAATTGATTTTTGGTAAATCATTTTAAAAACAACCAATACACAAATTTTCTCTAATTCTCTCATCTCTCTCACGGCAACAACCCACTGTTTGAACCAGTTTGGGCGTGAGTTTAAGGGAAGCAAGAGTGATTCTCATGGTGAGAAATCAAGTGCTAGCACACTTACAAGTCTTGCGAAGGTGGTAGGGAGGTTCCCCCATGAGCCGGGATCCATCCGACGAAGCTAGGAGCTCCGTTTCTTCACTCAACTTTCTGTTTTTGTAGGCAGTGGACTGTTGCAGTTTGGCGTGAAGGGCAGTGCGTTTTTGGCTTCCATTCGTCTCCGATTCGACATAACCGATCAATGTGAGTATTCCGCTACCTCCGTTGATGTATTCATGCATGTTTCATGTCTTGTTATTGATCTTGGGACCTTAGATTAAACCAACAATTACACGGGGTGCGAAAGTACCAATGAAGAAGGATAGCAATGGGGTTGATATTCCAAAACCGAGCTTAGAATAAGATAGTGAGGATGTAAAACTAGCCTCACAAAATGCTATGGCACTAAACCAACTCCTATGTGTCATTGATCGGGTTCAAGTAAGTAAGATTCCGGAATGTGGAAACGCATATGATTTGTGGAAGTCTTTGAAAATGATCAATGAGGGCACAAGCCAAGTGAAGGAATCTAAGATCAACCGATTCATGTGCGAATTTGACAATTTCAAGATGGAATCCGAGGAAGAAATTGATCACATGATTTCGAGGTTTACGATCATCATCAATCATTTAGGAGCCTTGGGAAAAGTCATCGGGACATTGGATCAAGTGAAGAAAATTTTGAGATCACTCCCGAAAGAATTTAGGAGCTATACCTCCTCCATTAGAGAAGCAAACGACATAAACACATTAAAGATGGATGATTTGGTCGGCAAATTGCTTGAGTATGAAATGGAGATCAAGATGGATAAAATGGAGGAAGATGAGAAAAAGACACGAAATTCTTTGGCCTTAAAAGCAAGAAAAAGAGACAACTCAAGCTCAAGTGAAGAAGATGATAATGATGATGAGTTGGCAATCATCACCAAGAAAGTAAAGGAGCTCCTCAAATCCGCAAAGCTCAAAGGATAATCAAAGGAGGATGAAAAGAAAGAAGAAAAATGGCCGTGGAAGAACAAGAAAATTGTATGTTATGAATGCAACAAACCGGGTCATATAGCCACTGATTGCCCATTGAGAATAATGAAAGGAAAATCAAAGAAAAAGGCAATGAAAGCTAATTCAACTTGGAGTGATAACGATTCAAGCTCATCCGAGGAGGAAGAGGTCGAAGTCAAAGATAAATCAATAGCATTCATGACTATCACGGATGAGGACTTCCATTTTGAATGCGAAGAAGAATAGGTACACAATTCTCAAGACTATAATGATCTACTTAATGCTTTTAATGGTTTAAAAGAATTGTGTGATGTGCTTAAAAATAAATTAAAATTTGTCAAAAATGAGCATGCTACACTTAAAATTGAACATGCAACTAGTATGGATAAAATTCATGTTTTAGATAATGATATGATATGCTTAAAGGCTAAACATGAAAAAGAAATTGCATGCTTAAATGATGAAAATGCATGTTTAAAATTGAAAAAGCTAGAACTTGGAAATGCCATATCAAATATGCCATCTAGCTCTAAGACATGCGATTGCGAAGCTATTTTGAATGAAAATATGTTATTAAACATAAAAGTTATAGATTTGCAAAACATAATTAGCAAATTCACATTGGGACATAAAAACTTTAATATACTTATTGGATCCCAAAAATGTGCATTTAAAACAGAAGGATTATGATATAGGCCTTACATTAAGAGAAACTTTTTGAAGAATTATTTTGTTAAGGCATCCGATTCGTATGCTAAGTATGTTAAATATGAAAGTATCACATGTCATGCATGTAATGAAAATGGACATAAAATTTTTGAATGCATGTACAAGAATGTGATTAAGAATGCATGGATTCCTCAAGGAATCAAAATTAACCCCAATGGACCCAAGAAAGTTTGGGTACCAAAGTGTAATTGATAAATTTGTAGGGGGAGCTTTGGGAATGGATCTTTAAAGAGAATTGCAAAATTGATCCCCAAAGGCTCAAAAAGATGAGGAATCGCAATGGTAAAGGTAAAATCCGTATTCATGGAAACATTGGTACCGTTTCTTCTTTCTGTATGTATGCATATTTTAAATTGGTTAATATTTTTTTTAAGCATACAAAGTGATTAGGCAATGTATTTAACTTTCTATTGGTATCAATTTTTAATTTGATATCATTAAATGCCTTAATCTTACATTTAAACCCTTTTTTTCAAATCAATTGGTATCACATGGTATTTATTGAGTGAAATTACATGTATGTGATCATTTGATTGATTTTGCATTAAAAATGCTTTTGCCAGGTAACATATTGGAATGAAAATGAAATGCATGTATATTGATATAAGTTTCCATTGATAATGAAAAATATGGATTTTGATTGTTTATTAATTGGTATCATATTTATAAGAAGACAATCATTAAAATACATTGAATTGAATTCATTGATTTTAGTTGGTATCATGATATGTCATGACTTATTTTATTTGATATCACAATTGGGTAAAATCATGCTTAAAATGATATAATTGGAAACATTGATATAAAATGTTAAATGGTATCATTGGTACATATTTTTAGATAAAATGCATTATACATGATTTTTTAAATCTTATGGCAAAAAGGGGGAAATGAAAAATGTGCATTTTTTTTGTTTTTGGTATCTTTATTTCATGCACATATTTATTTGGTATCTCATATGATTTTAAATTTTACTTCTCCACTTTTTGATTATGTCAAAGGGGGAGAAATCATTAGAATGAGATTAAAACTTGTTTTACCCTCACCCTTGGTTTAAGGGGGAGTAATTGTACTAATGTGTTTGTCAAGTTTTGATAGAGCTTTATTAAAGACAATCACACATTGAGGGGAGCAAAATTGTCAAATTTGGACTCCGAGAAGCTCACGAGTATCAACAAGTTTTAAGGGGTTACCATCATCAAAAATGGGGAGATTATTGGCGACTTGGTCGCATAAATGGATTTTGATGACGTCAACGCGAAAGAAGACTTCGACGTACAAACACGAAGCAATACAAAAAGTGTCGAAGCATATGGGGTGAAGAGCGAGAATGTGAAGACTTGCTGCAAAACCAAGATATATTTGCGAAGTCTTAGCTTAGGATTTAAAATTGTAATGTGAATTGTAATATTCAAGTGCCTAAACTCATAGGGATCATGCACATTCACTTAGATGCATTAGGATCATGACAAAATGCCCTAAACCTTCATTACTATGCATTTTGGTCTGAGACCGGCATACCGGTCCCTTACCGGTGAGATGCTCTGTTATGCATGCTCACTGGAACCAGAATGGACCTTACCGGTCAGCCCGATAGCTAGTTCCCTTACTGGAACCGGCATGCCCTAAACCAGTCTTCATACCGGTGACCTTTCCGGTCTAGCTCTTCATTGTGCAAACTTACTGGAACCGGCACGGACCATACCGGTCCTCATACCGATTACCATACCGGTATAATGTATACTTTCCCAATGGTAATATAGCCGTTAGTATCCGTTGGAACCCCAGACTGGCATACCGGTCTCCATACCAGTTTCTATACGGTCTAGCTGTAAGTTGGGGAATGCTTTGCATTTTATTATAAATAGGACCCCAACTCATTTGTGCTTGGTTAGAGACCTAAAAAAACCTTCATACATATTCTACCATGGCAAAGACAAGAGTGTCTTAAACATTCATATACTTAAACACTCATACAAGCTCACACACAGTACACCTTCAAATATTTAGTAGTGAGCTTAGAACACTTGGGTTTGCAACTTACACAATCTTCTTAACATTTGTAAGTGCCCAAGTGTGTTTTACAATCTTTTATATCAAAACACTTGTGGTTGTGAAATCCCATTTGTTTGGGTAGTTGTAAAGGTTGTGAGTGCGCCTACGAACAAAACTCAAAAGTGTAAAAGGTTTGGAGTGTGCCTTTGCGGAAAACTCTTGGTTGTGGGTGAACCCCAGAAACTCGATTTTAGTGGAAATCTCGCTTGGGGGAGTGGAAGTAGACACGTTTGGCCGAACCACTATAAATCGCGGTATCGTATTTCTCTATCCCTTAACTTTTACTTATTTGCAAGTTTATTTACAATTATATCATTGGATAGAAAACTTGGATATAGGTTATTATTTACAATAGAGAAAATTAACTGAAAAGCCTATTTGGTAATAAGAGCTTAAAATCGACAAAGATTTTATAATTCCACATTTATAGCGATAACCCAATTTACCCCCCTTTTGGGTATAAAGATTGCTTGTCACTATTGCCTGTAGGAAATTTCAGTTGGTATCAGAGCGAGGTATTCTCTACAAGACTTAACCGTCTGAGAATTGATCATGGCTTCTACAAGCAACTCGTCAAATCTTGCCGAGGGATTTTCAACAACTAGACCTCCGTTTTACACCGGAACGGACTACAATTATTGGAAAATGAGAATGTTGAATTATCTCCTTGCCGTTGATCCGCAATCATATTTGGTGATTACATGGGGTACGAAAGTACCAATGAAGAAGGATAGCAATGGGGTTGATATTCCAAAACCGAGCTTAGAATGGGATAGTGACGATGTAACACTAGCCTCACAAAATGCTAAGGCACTCAACCAACTCTTATGTGCCATTGATCGGGATCAAGTAAGCAAGCTTCCGGAATGTGGAAACGCATATGATTTATGGAAGTCTTTAGAAATGGTCAATGAGGGCACAAGCAAGTGAAGGAATCGAAGATCAACCGGTTCATGTGCGAATTTGAAAATTTCAAGATGGAATCTGGGAAGAAAAATGATCACATGATTTCGAGGTTTACGGTCATCATCAATCATTAGGGCATTGGGAAAAGTCATCGGGACATCAGATCAGTGAAGAAAATTTTAAGATCACTCCCGAAGGAAGGAATATAGAAGCTAACCTCCTCCATTAGAGAAGCAAATGACATAAACACATTAAAGATGGATGATTTGGTCGGCAAATTGCTTGAGTATGAAATGGAGATCAAGATGGATAAAAAAGAGGAAGATGAGAAAAAGACAAGAAAGTCTTTGGCCTTAAAAGCGAGAAAAAGAGACGACTCAAGCTCAAGTGAAGAAGAAGATAGCGATAATGAGTTGGCAATCATCACCAAGAAAGTAAAGGAGCTCCTCAAATCTGCAAAGCTCAAAGGAAAATCAAAGGCGGATGAAAAGAAATAAGAAAAATGGCCGCGGAAGAACAAGAAAATTGTATGTTATGAATGCAAAAAACCGAGTCATATAGCCACCGATTGCCCATTGAGAATAATGAGAGGAAAATCAAAGAAAAAGGCAATGAAAGCTACTTCAACTTGGAGCGATAGCGATTCAAGCTCATCTGAGGAGGAAGAGGTAGAAGTCAAAGATAAATCAATAGCATTCATGGCTATCACGGATGAGGACTTCCATTTTGAAAGCGAAGAAGAAGAGGTACACAATTCTCAAGACTATAATGATCTACTTAATTCTTTTAATGGTTTAAAAGAATTGTGTGATATGCTTAAAAAGAAATTAAAATTGGTCAAAATTGAGCATGTTACACTTAAAATTGAACATGCAACTAGTATGGATAAAATTCATGTTTTAGATAATGATATGTTATGCTTAAAGGCTAAACATGAAAAAGAAATTGCATGCTTAAATGATGAAAATGCATGTTTAAAATTGAAAAAGCTAGAACTTGAAAATGCCATATCAAATATGCCATATAGCTCTAAGACATGCGATTGCTAATCTATTTTGAATGAAAATGTGTTATTAAACACAAAAGTTATAGATTTGCAAAACATAATTAGCAAATTCACATTGGGACATAAAAACTTAATATGCTTATTGGATCCCAAAAATGTGCATTTAAAAGAGAAGGATTAAGCATATAGGCCTTATTAAGGATTAAATATAGGCCTTACATTAAACGAAAATTTTGAAAAATTATTTGTTAAGGCATCTAATTCTCATGCTAAGAATGTTAAAATGAAAATATCACATGTCATGCATATAATAAAAAGGGACATAAAATTTTTGAATGCATGAACAATAATGTAATTAAAAATGCATGGATTTCTCAAGGAATCAAAACTAACCCCAATGAACCCAAGAAAGTTTGGGTACCAAAGTGCAATTGATAAATTTGAAGAGGGAGCTTTGGGAATGGATCTTTAAAGAAAATTACAAAATTGATCCCAAAGGCTCAAAGAAATGAGGAATTGCAACGGTAATAGGTAAACTCCGTATTCACGGAAACATTGGTACCGTTTCCTCTAAAGTTTATATGTATGCATATTTCATATTGGTAAATATATTTTTTGAAGCATACAAGTGATTAGGCAATGTATTTAACTTTCTATTGGTATCAATTGCTCATTTGATGTCATTAAATGCCTAAATCATACATTGAAACCCATTTTTCATATCAATTAGTATCACATTGAATTTATTAAGTTACATTACATGTATGTGATCATTTGATTGATTTCGCATTAAAAATGCTTTTGCCATGTAACATATTGGAATGAAAATGAAATGCATGTATATTGATATAAGTTTCTATTGATAATGAAAAGCATGGATTTTGATTGTTTATTAATTGGTAAGATACTTATAAGAAGGCAATCATTAAAAATGCATTGAAGTGAATTCATTGATTTTAGTTGGTATCATTTTATTTGATATAACAATTGGAAAAATCATGCTTAAAATGTAAAATGAGGTGTAATGGAAACATTTTATAAAATGTTTAATTGGTATCATTGGTACATTTTTTTTTAAATTACATTATAACATGATTTCTTTTTAAATCTTATGGCAAAAATGGGGGAAATGCCAACTGTGCATATCTTTAAATTTTTGGTATCATTATTTAATGCACATATTATTTGGTATCTCATTGTTTTTAAATTTTGCTTCTCCACTTTTTGATAATGTCAAAGGGGGAGAAATCATTAGAATTAGATTAAAACTTGTTTTACCCTCACCCTTGGTTTAAGGGGGAGTAATTGTACTAATGTGTTTTGTCAAGTTTTTATAGAGCTTTATTAAAGACAATCACACATTGAGAGGGAGCTTATGTTGAGGGGAGCAAAATTGTCAAATTTGGACTCCGAGAAGCTCACGAGCATCAACAAGTTTTAAGGGGTTGCCATCATCAAAAATGGGGAGATTGTTGGCGACTTGGTCGCATAATCGGTTGTAATTGGTTTTGATGATGCAACGCGAGAAAGAAGACTTCAACGCGCAAACACGAAGTAATACTAAAAGTATCGAAGCATATGGGGTGAAGAGCGAGAATGTGAAGACTTGCGGCAAAACGAATATATATTGCGAAGTCTTAGCTTAGGATTAAATTGTAATATGAATTGTAATATTCAAGTGCCTAAGCTCATAGGGATCATGCACATTCATTTAGATGCATTAGGATCATGACAAAATGCCTTAAAACCTTCATTACTCTGTATTTTGGTCTGAGACCGGCATGCCGGTCCCTTACCAGTATCCATACCGGTGAGATGCTCTGTTATGCATGCTTACTGGAACCGGCATAGACCTTACCGGTTCTCATACCGGTGAGCCCAACCGCTAGTTCCCTTACTGGAACCGGCAAGCCCTAAACCGGTGACCATTCCGGTTTAGCTCTTCATTGTGCAATCTTACTGGAACCGGCATGGACCATACCGGTCCTCATACCGGGTACCATACCGGTCTAACGTATACTTGCCCAATGGTCATATAGCCGTTAGTATCCGTTGGAAACCCAGACCGGCATACCGGTCTCCATACCGGTATCCAGACCGGTCTAGCTGAGAGTTGGGATTTGCTTGCATTTTATATAAATAGAACCCCAACTCATTTGTGATTGGTTAGAGACTTAGAAAAACCTTCATACATTTTACCAAGGCAAATATATGAGTGTCTTAAACCTTCATATACTTAAACACTCATACAAGCTCACACACATCTTCATATCATTTAGTGAGCTTAGAACACTTGGGTTTGCAACTCACACAATCTTCTTATTATTTTTGAGTGCCCAAGTGTGTTTCAAATCTTGTATATCAAAACACTTGCGGTTTGTGAAATCCCATTAGTTTGGGTAGTTGTAAAGGTTGTGAGTGCGCCTACGAACAAAACTCAAAAGTGTAAAACGTTCGGAGTGCACCTTTGCGAAAAACTCTTAGTTGCGAGTGAACCACGGAAACTCGATTTTAGTGGAAATCTTCAAACGAGGCTTGGGGGAGTGGACGTAGGCACGTTTGGCCGAACCACTATAAATCGTGGTGTCGTATTTCTCTTTCCCTATACTTTTACTATTTGCAAGCTTATTTTCATTTACATTTATTGTTTAGAAAACTTGCATATAGGCTATTAATTGGAATAGAGAAAATTGCCTTAAGTCCCCATTTGGTAATAAGAGCTAAAAATCGGCAAAGATTTATTTAATTCCGCACTTATAGCGATAACCCAATTCACCCCCCTCTTGGGAAATAGAGATTGTTTGTCGCTATTGCTTGTAGGGAATTTCAGTGTTTGCATGGGAGATTGTTGTGGATGGGCATTTGTACATGGTATGCACAAGCTGTTGCTGTTGGGTATGAAACACTAGGGTATCATGGCCATACTGATCCAATCCTTTTTTTTTCAATACACACACTCAGAGAAAATTTATATATCAAGATTGGTTCTGGTTTCCTTGATATTAAAGAATGTGAAGTAGATTATGATTGTTCAATGGAGATGAAGAAGGTCAGGTTACTCCAGGGAATAGGAACGACCATTTTTAACAGCAAGAGCTTTTCCATGATACATAATACAAGTAGAATGAGGGGTCAAAAAAGATTTTCTGGAGAGAAACAAGAAGAAAGAGTAAAAACCCATAAGGATTTTTCTCTATTGATAAACCCTGACTTCACGAGTGAATTATTATTCTTTATATGTCTTCATGGTGAGGCTAATAAGCTTTTCAATTAATTATTGTTTTAAATCCCACAAATTGTAACTGAAAAAATTAAATAACAACTAATGGGCAAATTAACTTTTGTAATTAAAATTTCAGTTACTTAAAATATTGTTATTATTTATTTATTTTTTCTTTTAATTCATAATCAATGCTAACAAACATTTAAATCTTCTTTGTAATCTTTTGTTCACACATTGGAAACTGCAAGGAATAGAGTGCATATGTTGATCGACAATCTCAAAGCCTCATGTTTATTATTGGATGATGGTGATAATTAGGGGTGGGCGCGGTTCGGTTTGGTTCGGTTTTTGTTAAAAACTGAACCAAACCATGTTTTACGGTTCGGATTTTTTACCTCTCAAACCAAACCATTAAATAACGGTTTGGTTCGGATTGAAAATTTTTTAAACCAACGGTTTACGGATTATTATATTTAAAACAAATTTGCATCCACTTAAGTGAAGACAAAAAAATAAAAAAACTAGTCTATCCAACAAATAGTATAAAGTGCTAGGGTGTAACCTGTAACTTCAGGGAACACATGCACTCCATTAAGGATTGAAAAATGAGGCACAATTAAATCTTGTATTTTTAAAAAGGGTTATTTACGTTTCACTACTAAAGTTATGATCAAAATAACAATGGGTACTATGAATATTAACATATTACATTTTACTACTAAACTTATAAAGATTTAACATTTACTACTTTTCCATCCAAACCGTGTAGTTGACCGTTAGTTGACCATGACATCATATTTGACATCATAAGGATAAAAGAGTCTTAACACACACATTATTATAATTATTAAATAGTATAATCAACAATGGTAATCGTACGGCTGAATATTGGAAATAATGATTTTTGAGTATATCTTTTATTGTTATACTTTAAAGTATTTTGGTATTATGAGAATTTTAATTATTAAATTATTGGTAAATTAAATTCTTTATTTTATTTGGGTTATATGGATAATTTAGAGATTGAAGTATTTTATAAATGTGATTATTGATTGTATTTCTTTTATTGTTATATATAAGATTTAGATATGTTTTTTAAATAGTATAATTATAATTTTCACTTTTTATTTTATTTGGAGGAGATTAAAACAGTCTTTTTAAAGGTCAACTGACGGTCAACTAACGGTTTGATGGAAAAGTAGTAAAATGTTAAATTTTTATAAGTTTAGTAGTAAAATGTAATATGTTAATATTCATAGTACCCAATTGTTATTTGATCATAACTTTAGTAGTAAAACGTAAAATAACCCTTTTAAAAAATACCTTGAATAATGATGCTATCATCATTCTAATTAAGAGACAAATTCAACCTCTTACTTTTAAGAATAATGATGCTACCATAAAACAAAAAATTTAAGAATAAAAGTATTAACAAATAAATTGAAGAATAAAAGTATTAACAAAAAATTTAAGGATAAAAGTATTAACATATTAATAAAAAAGAAAACATAGAATAAAATTAAAAGAAAAATACAATTTTTTTTTATAAAAATATATAATTTTTTTAATTATAACGGTTCGGTTCGATTTAATAGATGCGGTTCGGATTAGCTCCTGAACCGAACCGTAAACCGTTTGGGGTGGTGAGCCAATCCGAACCGCAAACCGAACCGTTAGAAAAAAACCGTAAATTCGGTTCGGTTTGGTTCGGTTTGCAGTTTGGTTCGGTTCGGTAGGTTTTTTTGCCCACCCCTAGTGATAATGAAGACGAAGTTAAAATGCATGACGTCATTCATGTTGTAGTTGTATCAATTTCCACAAAGAAGCATATGTTTTAAAATGACAATAATTAAAGGTTCAACTGCTTTTTATGTATCTTATAGGAATATTCAAGAGCGTTCTGAGAGGTTGGAATGTCGCTAACTTAAGTTATTTTTGTTGTTTAATAAGTATTGCAAATCTCATACCTTCTTTTTAATAAAATAACTCAAAGTTTTGAATTTTACTAGAATTTGTTTCCCTTCACTACTTTCATCACTAGGTTTCCTCATTAACCTTCAAACATTGTGTTTAATTTAATAGTTGCCAACTAAAAGATATAGTAATAGTTGGCCAACTCTTTCGAGGTTCTAAAATTGAGCAGTTGAGTGTTGAAATTGGACAACTGACTCACTTATGGTTACTAGATTTGATAAATTGTTTGAGCCTTAAGGTGATACCACCAAATGTCTTATCAAAATTATCTCTATTAGAAGAGCTGTATATGGGTGATAGCTTTATTCAATGGGAAAAGGCTGAAGGTGGACCCTTGAAGGGATTGGCGGTATTAAGATTCTGATAGAATTCCATACTTTGGCGGTATTAATTAAGGTTCTTGTAGTTGAATAACTTGAGTCAATTATTTTCAGTAGGTTGGAGAAGAAGTGAAAGAGGATTGTAATGTAGCATTTAGTATAGAGCTTGGTGAGCTTAAAAATTAGTTTATATTCTTACTGTAATATATATAAAATAATTTATACTCTCAATCAAATACTCTCTACCAAACAGTATCTAACTTAGTTATTCAATAAGTCTTGAAAGCTTTTGTTTGGGGAATTACATTCTTGAATTCTGATACTTAGAACAAGTTTTTGTGTGTGAGTACCAAAATATGAAGACTTTTTTTCTAAAGGAGCCTTACTCATACCAAAGCTCGCAAGTGCAAGTGACAGACAAAGAAGGCCGTTGGGAAGGCAACCTAAATTCCACCATACAGAATATTTTCAAAGAAATGCTATGTGTTATTTGATTTACCTAAATTTCCATACATTACCATTGTATGTGGATTTAAAGGCCATAATTTGAGTTACATGTGTCTTTTTTCGACCCATAATATATTGATTCAAAACTATCAAGAATATGCATATGTTGATGGCTCGCTGTGCCACTTTGGCCAAGCAAATCATCCCTAAATTACTTTTTAAATTCTACAAGAATATGATTCTTTAGCATCGCCATAGTCATGTGCAACGACTCAAAAACTTTTAGCAACGCCGAACAGCGACACAAAACTCTGAAGCCAATGACTATTAGTGTTGCTAACCACAATGGCGTCGCTAAAGCGACACTAAAAATAACTTTTAGTGACCACAATATTTTAGGAATCTAAAAGTTAACTTTTAACAATGAAATTTTAACTCTTATCGTCGATAAATATTAATATTTAGAGATGCTAATTTGGTGACGCTAAAAGTCAAAATTTTAAAAAATAATTAGTATTCATTTTAATTTACAATAATTTATAGTAACTTATTTCTAAATTCTAAAATATTTAGTTATAAATTATTACAAATAATATTATATTTATTAAAATTAATCAAAAATGGAATTATAACAAAAATATTGATTATAAACAAAAATTACAAAATTTATACTTCTTAAAACAAAAATAAAAAAATGATAAATTACAGTATGAAATATTTAATACAAAATTAATGTCCTCATCTTCATGTAAATTAATTTTCTTCATCTCCATCATCTTCATCTTTATCTTCATCTTCGATTGTTCATCTTAATTTTGCTTATCTCCATCTTCATGTTCATTTTCATTCTCTTCATCTTATTTTTCTACCAACCAAAATATAAGATGTTAACAAAAAAAAAACACAAAAATAAACCAAAAAACAAAGAAAAAATGAATAGAAGAGAAAATAGAGAGAATGAGTACAAATGAAAAAAACGAATATTTATAGAAAAATATGATTTTTAGCATCGCCAAAATTTGGCGTCGCTAAAGGTCTTCACTAAGCTAGAATATTAACGACAAAATTTTAACTTTTAGCGTCGATATTTTTGACTTTTAATGTCGTCATTGTCGATGCTAAAAGTCAAAATTTTAAATTTAATTCTTAAAGGAGGGAAATATTTTACTAAAATTGTTAAAAAGGATTTACTTTTTTAGTCAATTTTTTTTTAAAAAAAAAAATATGATTTTTATTGACTTATACCGTCACCAATTTATAGGTGACTCTTAAAAACGAATGTTTTTAGTGTCACCAAAATTTGAGGGCTACTACTCCCACCCCCATTTTCAGCCCCATCCTCTCTCCTCTTTACATAATTTCCAAAATACTCATTCCTTTAATAATATTTCACTACACTAATATATCCCCACAAGTTGTATTATTTAATTTAAAAATAACATATATAATTATTTTACTTAATTAATTAATTTTTTAATTTTTTTAATTTATATTTTATTTATTCTTTATATATGTATTCTTTTTTATTTGTTTAATAAATATTATAAATTTCATATTTATTTTTATTTATTTTATGTTCATTTATTTATTTATTTATTTATTGTGATTCTTTTTTTAATTTCTTTAATACTACTTATGTATTATAAAAATGTGCTCATGCATATTAGAAAAATATATATTTAAAAAATAGTAAAAATAACAACATAAAAAGTTGCACTTAAAAATATAAAAACACAAATTCTAATATATGTTGTCTCCAAAGTCTCCTCTTTGTGCACTTGGTGATATACCCAATATTTTGTACCATAATTGATTACGAATTCTTTAACGAGTGGTCAATTCTATATTATTTTTAATAAAATAAATTTACGAAATTAAATAAGACAAATAAATTTAAATAAAGAAAATATATAATCTGAATCAGAATCTATAATATTTTTAATAAAATAATTTTTTTAGTAAAGTAAAAGTAGATATGGATACTGATTTAAAAAAATAAATAAGACAAATAAATTTTAATAAAGTAAAAATAAGATGATAATCATTATCAAATAGACTATCAAAAATTATATTTTTTTTATACATAGGCATTGTTAATTAAATTAAAAAATAATCACAAAATGAAATGAGTAAATACGAATTTTTTAATTAATTAAACAAATAAAAAATAATATATATATATATATATATAAAGAGCAAAAAATAATTATTTAACAAAAAATGAAAAAAAAAAAAATATAAATAAAAAAAATTAATAAAATGAAATAAATATATATTATTTTTAAATTAATATATATATATATATATATATATTTTATTTATTTGTGTTTGTACACACGCACATTCAAATATACATTATACATATATGGGGAGGGTTGACAGTTGAGGAAATTTGTGAGGATAGAGGGTTATTTTTGGAATTTCAGAAGAGGATAAGAAGGGGTGGTTGTCATCAGGAGGGGGTGTTGTAGTAATTTTCCCAAAATTTTGATGACGATAAAAGTCAAAATAAAAAAAAAAATAATTTTTATTAATATTTAGTGTCATCAATTTATTACGATTTTTGTTGACTTTTTTTAACATCGCCAACTCATCAAATTTTGATGAGGCTAAAAGTCATGACATTTAGTGTCGTAAAACGACGCCGTTTGTTATGAAAAGACTGTTAGTAAGTAAATGTGATTCATTAGGAGATGAAGATCAAAATGTTTGATGAATATTTTCGGCCAAGTTGTTGCATCTGCTGCAGAAAAGATTAGAATGCAGTAACTTAGCGCGGCCTTCGGTATCTCAAACAAGAAGCAATGAGGAAGAAAACGTTGATTTAAAACTAAGCCAATACGAGTGTGTTTTCAAGATTTTCGTTAGAAGTAAAGTTTAATTTTTTAAAAAAATTTCAAATGGTGTTCAAAGTCACTCAAGGACCAAAGAAACATTTATATATGGGACTTCCACAGTTCCACGTCAACTCTATTTAAAGTTTATCATCTATTAACGTGTTATGTCGATAAGCTTGGCCTTGTAACGCACTGGAAAAAGGCTTCACCAAACCCGCTAAACAAACACGTCCTTAAAGTGATAGAGCAGGTAGGCCTAATTTTATCAGACACAAAAATGTAGTTAGCAAACTCCTACTCTCTAATCCACTTAGTAAACAAGTTATATATAAATGAAAGAAACAGTACTGATGGAGCAATGCTTATGGGATTGTAGCTTTAATTCCAGAATGGCAGAGACGGAGGTCGCGGACATCCCAAAAGAAAGCATGTCAGGCAAGCGCCAGCAGTCGCTTTTCTTTGGGAACAGTCGCTTTTCTTCAGTTAGTCCAACTGTAACTCCTCCAGTCAAGCTCATTGCCTCGATACCCTTTGACTGGGAGGAAAAGCCTGGAACGCCATTACTCTATTTCTCGCAGCCAGCAGTACTTCCAAACGTACCAGAAAAGCTCTTAGCCTTGCCACCACCTCCAGTGTGCTCACAGGGCTATTATGGTGTTGACTACGACAATGATGAGGACAGTGATGATGATCGTGATGAAAGAAATGGATCATTTGATTTCGATACAGATGATTCGTTCAGCTCAGCTCCCTCTCTCCTTGCAAACTGTCTTGTACCATCAGTAGCTATTTCCTCTGCTGTTCCAGTGGGGAGATCTTTCTCGAGTGATAACACAAGTGATGAATTGGGGATACCTTCATCACCAACTTTCGAAGTAGACAGCAGTACAAGCAGCAATGTGAAGGCAATAGCACTGTCATTATAAGGAGGCCAACAACACTTGAAGAGCTGATGATGATGTTGTTGTGATTAAACACACACGAATAGAGGTGATTGGAGAGAAAACTCTTCTTTTATATTGCAAACAAAAGAATTATAAAGCTTTATAACCCAAGCTTTACAAAAAAACTCTCACACCACTTTACTCTCTATTATACTCACGTTTGGGATTTCTGGGATACAAAAACAATTGATGAATGGCTCAATTTATAATGCTCAAACCGCGTGAACAGTGTCACGCGGTTTGAGCAAGCTGGAAAAGTTGCCACCTTCCCAAACACTGGCTGCAGCTGTGCTCCTTTCTTTTCACCTTTCGGTGCACATGCTGGCTACCAACAAATCTCCCCCTCGGTGAAGATTTCCTCAAAATCTGAGCCGACCATCAATCATCCAAACCGGATCCTCCAAAAGGATCCTCCCCTGGCTGCATCTGTATGACTGCCTACGTACCCTGAGTTGGGATCAAGCCAATCGTAGTTCTCTGAATCTCCCCACTCTGACTATGTGGAGAGTTTTGTCATCCCGGCTATGGCACGACAAATTTCAAGCTTCTCCTCCGGTAAAACCTTCGTGAACATATCGGCACCGTTGTCGTCGGTGTGAATTTTCCTGAGTTCTATCAGCCCTGAGCTCAGGACGTCCCGTATCCAGTGATACCTCACATCGATATGTTTTGACCTCGAATGAAATGTCGAATTTTTACCGAGATAGATAGCACTCTGGCTATCGCAATACAAAATGTACTTCTCCTGCTTGAAACCCAATTCCTGGACGAATGTCTTCATCCACAACAATTCCTTGCAAGCTTCTGTAACTGCAATGAATTCTGCCTCTGTTGTAGAAAGTGCAACACACCTCTGCAACCTAGACTGCCATGCCACAGCTCCCCCTGAGAGAGTAATCAGATACCCCGAAGTAGACTTTCGGGTATCCACATCTCCTGCCATATCCGAATCGGTGTAGCCCATCAATACTGGCTTGTCGCTGTTTCCAAAACATAACCTCATCTTGGTTGTGCCTCGTAGATACCGTATGATCCATTTAATCGCATTTCAGTGTTCCCGTCCTGGGTTTGACATAAACCGGCTGACCAATCCAACTGCGTGTGCTAAGTCTGGCCTCGTGCACACCATGGCATACATAAGACTTCCCACTGCTGAGGTGTATGGAATCTGTTTCATTTCCTCATTTCCTGTCTCAGTAGAGGGACTCTGCTGCGTACTCAATCTAAAGTGGGTAGCAAGAGGAGTGCTAACCGCTTTAGCCTTGTCCATATGGAATCTCTGAAGTACCTTCTCGATGTACTCCTCATGTGACAAGTATAACTTCTTGGCTTTCCGATCACGGCCGATCCTGATGCCAAGAATCTGTTTAGCTGGCCTCAAGTCTTTCATCTCAAAAGACTTACTCAGTTGCTGCTTCAAATTATCAATCCTCGATTGATTCCGGCCAACTATCAACATATCATCTACATATAGCAGTAAGATGATAAAATCATCATCAGAAAATTTCTGAACGAAAACACAATGGTCTGAAGTAGTGTTCTTGTATCCCTGCTCCCCCATAACTAACTCGAACTTCACGTACCACTGTCTCAGTGTCTGTTTCAAACCGTAGAGGCTTTTCCTGAGTCTGCACACATAGTCCTCTTTCCCGCTGACTCTGAAGCCTTCTGGTTGTTCCATGTAAATTTCTTCTTCCAGATCCCCGTGAAGAAATATGGTCTTGACATCCATCTGCTCAACTTCCAGGTCGAGGCTTGCTGCTAAGCTGAGTACCACTCTGATGGATGACATCTTCACAACTGGAGAGAAGATTTCATCGAAGTCAATGTCTTTCCTTTGATTGAATCCCTTGACAACTAATCTGGCTTTGTACCGGGGTTGTGAAGTGTGCTCTTGTTGCTTCACCCTGTATACCCATTTGTTCTTCAAAACCCGTTTGCCTCTTGGCAATTTCACCAACTCAAAAGTGTGATTGTCATGCAAAGATTTCATCTCATCTTGCATGGCTTCCTCCCACTTTTCTTTGTCTTCTGTTTCTACAGCCTCCTGGTAGCTCTCGGGTTCTCCCCCGTCAGTAAGCAGCACATACTCATATGCAGAGTATTTGATTGAAGGTCGCCTCTCTCTGTCTGACCTTCTATGTGGAACTGTTGGTGTAGCTTCTAGTACTGGTGGTTGATCATGATCATCATCTCTGGGAGCTTCATCACCTGTACCCTCATGTCTGGCAACCTCATCTTCAACCCGTACTGGCACCGGTGTATGAAGTTCTGGATTCACATTTCTGTATTGTTAGGGCATTGTCTTCATCTCCTTCCGGATATCTTCTATGGTCTGGTCTTCAACAAAGACAACATCTCGGCTTCTGACAATCTTCTTTTCCACAGGATCATAGAGTTTGTAGCAGAAATCATCTTGACCATAGCCAATAAAGACACATTGTCGCGTCTTTGCATCAAGCTTGGATCTCTCGTCCTTTGGGATGTGTACATAAGCTTTGCACCCAAATACATGCAAGTGTTCATAAGACACTTCTTTACCTGTCCAGGCTTGGTTAGGAACATTATCTTTCAGTGCGACCGCTGGGGACATGTTCAAAACATGTACTGCTGTGTTGAGTGCCTCCCCCCAAAATGTCTTCGGCATCTTGGCTTGTGACAGAAAGCTTCTGACCCTTTCGCACAATGTTCTGTTCATCCTCTCAGCTAGGCTATTCAGCTGAGGTATCTTTGGAGGTGTCGTTTGATGTCGGATTCCTTGCATCTTGCAGTACTGATCAAACGGACCTATGTATTCTCCACCGTTGTCTGTTCTGATGCATTTGAGTTTCTTACCGGTTTCTCTCTCCACCAGAGTATGAAACTCCTTGAACACTCACATCACTTGATCTTTTCTCTTCAAGGTATAGGCCCAGGTCTTCCTTGAATGATCATCAATGAATGTCACAAAATACAGTGACCCTCCAAGTGTTCGTGTCTGCATCGGACCGCATACATCTGAATGTATGAGATCTAGTACCTCCGGTTTCCGTTGAGGCGGGGAGCTCTGGAAGGATACTCTGTTTTGCTTTCCAGTCATGCAGTGTTCACACTTTCGTAAGTGTGAGTTCTTCAGTTCCGGAAGAACATTCCGCCTGCGTAGTATCTTCATCCCCGTTTGACTCATGTGACCGAACTTTTTGTGCCATAACTCGGCTGCCTCATTGCTGTTAAATGTATTTATGCTACTATTTGAAAGCTTAGCATGCATCAAATACAGAGTTGAATCTTTCTTACCTCGTGCCACGACCATTGATCCTTTAGTGAGCTTCCAGCATCCGTCACTAAAGGTGCTACAGAAACCTTCATCATCCAGCTTGCCTGTTGAGATTAGGTTTAACCGAATGTCTGGGATGTGCTTGACTCCATTCAACACTAGCCTTGTTCCGTTGTCTGTTTCAAGGCATATGTCTCCAATACCGACGGCTTTAGACTGTCCGTCATTCTCCATCCTTACAGCACCGTAGTCCCCTGATGTGTAAGATGAAAAGAAGTCTCTGCGAGATGTGGCGTGTATGAAGGCGCCACTATCTATCACCCAACTGGTCTCGTGGCTGGAAAGATTCACAACATCTTCTTCATATATTATATGAAATTCTTTGGAGGTTTTCTCGGTGGTAGTAGCAACTCTTTCTTGATTAGAGTCACCATCTCTCCTGGACTGCTCGTTCTTCAGTTTGTAGCAATCCCGCTTCATATGGCCTTTCTTCTTGCAGTGATAGCACTCAATATCCCTCGTTCTTGATTTCCCCCGGTTCTTGTCTGATCTCCCTGGGCCTCGGCTTTTACTCCTCCCCCTTCTGGTGTTCTTCTCTGTCACTAGAGCTTCTAAGGTTGAGGTTGATGCTGACTCTTGCACTCTCATCCTCTTTTCTTCCTCGAAGATCCTGGTCTTTGCCATCTCTATAGTGACTTTCCCATATGCGGCTGAATTGATCACCGTAGATCTGAACGTTTCCCAAGATTCTGGTAACGTATTAAGGAGTATTAAGCCATTTACCTCATCTCCGAAGTCTATACCCAATCCAGACAATTCCTTCATGGTTCCGAGGAAATCGTTGATATGGTCCGCCACAGCTGTACCTTCCTGGTATTTCAAACCCATCATCTTCTTGATGTAGTACAGCTTGTTGTTTCCAGTCTTTGCTCGGAAAAGCTCCTCCAGCTTTCCCCATAAGACACGTGCATTTGTTTTTTCACTGACATGGTTCACGATATTGTCGTCGATCCACTGACGAATAGTACTGCATGTTTTCTGATGAAGATTAGCCCACTTCTCATCGGTCATTCCTCCTGATTTATGCTCCATAAATACCGATCCATCATAGTCCTTCACATACAGAAGGTCTTTCATCCTTCCTCTCCATGTGAAATAGTTTGTACTGGTTAACAAAACCATTTTTCCGTTTCCCCCTTCCATCACAAAAAATTCTAAGCAGGATTTCAAAAAACGGACCTCACCGTTGCGTCCGGAATGGTCGAAAATGGTGGAAATGACACTTCGTTTGTCAAAATCCGACACAGGGACCAAATTGCATATTTCAGAAATTACAGGGGTCAAAGTGCAATTTCTGAAAGTTCAGGGCCAAAGTAAAATTACGGAAAATTTCAGGGACTAAATTGAAATTTCCAAAAAGTTCAGGGACTAAATTGAAAATTTCTGAAAGTATATGGGCTAAACTGTAATTTTTAGAAAGTTCAGGGACCTATCTGAAATTTACCAGACACCGCTGAAGTGGATGACACGTGGCGCTGACGTGGCGCTGACTGTGCTGTTGACTGTGCGCTGACGTGTCTATGACTGGGCTGCTGACTGTGCGCTGACGTGGCGCTGACTGTGCGCTGACTGGGCGCTGACGTGTCGCTGACGTGGTCGTCTTCTTCCTTGAGCAGCGCGTGCGGCGCGTTACTGCACGTGGAGCTCGTGGGGGAGCTTCTGCCTGGCGCGTGCGGCGCGGAAGCTTCGTCTGACCTCCGATCGATCGCCGGAAAATACCACTGTGCTTGTCTCGTAGTGAAAAGTCCGATGGTATGCTCAAAATCGATTTTCGACAACTTTCGTCGGAACCGACTTTCCGAACCGAATCTCCGTTTCTGAGTTTCGGGATCCCTCCGTGGAACCGTAGCTCTGATACCACTTGTTGTGATTAAACACACACGAATAGAGGTGATTGGAGAGAAAACTCTTCTTTTATATTGCAAACAAAATAATTACAAAGCTTTATAACCCAAGCTTTACAGAAAACTCTCACACCACTTTACTCTATATTATACTCACGTTTGGGATCTCTGGGATACAAAAACAATTGATGAATGACTCAATTTATAATGCTCAAACCGCGTGAACAGTGTCACGCAGTTTGGACAAGCTGGCAAAGTTGCCAGCTTCCCAAACACTGGCTGCAGCTGTGCTCCTTTCTTTTCACCTTTCGGTGCACATGTTGGCTGCCAACAGATGAGTCACAAGATGAGTTACCAGAAAAAAGCTGTTCAACTGAGAAAACAGAATCTGTCAATGGTAAGTAAACTGGAGCTCGTGCTTCTTTTTTACTGCATTTTCTCTTAGACAACAGTAGAACTAGGATGTATGTTAGCAATCAATAGTTATTTTAACATAGAAACAGAAACAAGAATCGTATATTAATTTCTGTTAATTCCAGTTTTATTGGCTTATATCCGTGACAAAACAAGTTCAGTTGAGTTGTAATCTGTCGTGAAGATTGGTTTGCATTTGGACTGGTTTTGACTGTTGTGCTTCTGACTTCCGTTAGTGCTGCGTTCTTCCTCTGGTTCGAACATCTGCGTTATTGCTGCGTTGGTCAACAAGTTCGAACATTGGCGTTAGTGTTGGGTTTGTTAAATAGTTCGAACGGGTTGTGTTAGTGTCCCGTTCTAATTTGGGTTCGAACGAGAGTAGTCCAGTGAGCAGTCGTTCGATTCCCGTTTCTTTGGGGTTCGAACAATGTCATTCCAGAGAGCTCCCGTTTGAGTTTCGTTTCTATTTCGTTCGAACGGCCTTTGCAGTTTTCACCGCATTTGAATCACGTTCTTCGTGCGTTCGAACGGATAGCGCATTTTCTGTTTTAATGATGCGCCCTTTTAACCTAATTGTGCCTCTTCTAAACCCTAGCTATAAAAAGAATGGTTAGCCCACAATTTCTTTTTTTGAGGAAAACACATTACCCTAGAGCCCTTGCCTTTGTCTTCCCTTTATTTTGAAAATCTCTCCTTAAGATTATATCTTATTTCTTGAGTGATTTTCTTGTTTATTCACATCACACCATACACACATAACTACCTGTGAGATTGAATCCATTGAGGCTTCAGAAGGTTTGAAGGAAGTTGCTTGGTGCATGCTCGAGGAGTTCCTTGGGTGATTACAGTTGTGGGATTAGAGTCGGCAAAGTTGTTGCTCTAGGTCTTTTCACCATCTCTGTAAGTTTTTCTCTTATAGTGGATTTGGGTGGTAGCCTATACCCGGAGTGGTTTTTTACTCTCACGAGTTTTCCACTTCGTAAACAAATCACTTGTCTCATTTTATTCTTGAAGCATCTTACTTTTGTGATGTTGGATTTATTATTTAAATGATTTGTTTATATTGTGGTTGATTGTCCTTCCATTGCTTTCACTCTATTCGAAACGTGTTTTGAATAGTGTAGTAATTTTTTAATTAGTGCTTGTTACACCTATTCCCCCCATAGGTGTGTTGGGTCAGAACTTTGGTATTTTCAATTGGTATCAGAGCCTGACATCGATCCTTGACCTTTTTCCTAATGGAAAGAAGTCAACCTTTGAACTGCCCCCATTCTTTGATGGGACTGAATATTCCCATTGGAAAGTTCATATGAAGGGATTCCTAAAGTCCCTAGACGAGAGAGTTTGGATGTCGGTGGAGTATAGATGGAAACCACCGGTTGTTACTGTAGAAGGAGTTACCTCTCCAAAAGACAAACTCTCTTGGTCCAATAATGAGTTTGAGGAGTGCAATAGGAATAGTAAAGCACTCAATGCTATACATGGCGCTATTTGTACGTCTGAAATTAGAAGGGTTTCTATGTGTGAAGTTGCTAAGGATGCTTGGGACATTTTGGCAACTGTTCACGAAGGTACATCGTCCGTCAGGAACAATAGATTACAAGATCTAGCCACTAGGTTTGAAATGGCTAGGATGAAAGAGGATGAAACCTTTGATGAATTTTATGCTGAAATAAATGACATCGTCAACTCTAGTTTTAACTTGGGAGAAATTATTCCCACCAGTCGTATTGTTAGAAAAATTCTTAGATCTCTCCTTGAAAAATTTCTTCCTAAGATCACTGCTATAGAGGAGAGCAAAGACGTGGATAAGCTGAAACTAGATGACCTTGTAGGTAATCTTCACATCTATGAGAGTAAACTTCCAGGTTTTAGAAAGACAAAAAATATAGCCATGATATCTGTGAAAGTTGAAAAACGTGAAGAATCTGATGATGACAAAGTTTCATCCCTTTCAGATGCTGACATGGTCATGTTTGTGAAAAGGTTTAAGAAATTCTTGAACCCTAAGAAAAATGACAATAATCCTGATAAGCGGTGGACTGAGAAACCTAGAGACAATAACAATCGGTATAGGACATGTAGGAAAGATAATAGAGAAGAGAATGATAAGAAATCTCAATCTATTAGGTGTCATGAGTGTCAAGGTTTTGGACACATTCGTGCTGAATGTCCCACTTTCCTGAAATCGAAAGGAAAGAAAGCCATGGCTGTGTCTCTATCTGATGATGAAGAATGAGATGAGGAATATTCTGATGACTCAGAATTAGAAAAAAATTTCTCTCACATGGCTTTTACCTGCAGTGTGGATAGCCTAGAAGAAGAAGGAGCTGTCAACGAAAAGTTGGAAAGATCTGAGTGTTTTGAGCCAAGTGACTCTGAAGATGAGGACGATATTCAGACCGCTTTTACTGAATTGTTCAATGAAAGTTTGAGCATCAAACAGTCAAATGCTGAAATAACCAAACAACTCAGAGAGACTGAACTCGAAAGAAATGAGGCACAATTCAAACTTGAAAAGAATCAGATTATTGTTGCTGATCTCAAAGAAAGAAACAAGGGACTGGAAGCTAGGATCAAGATGTTAGAAAGAGAACTTGAACAGACTCAGTCTAAATTGTCTGCCTTCTCGTGTGGGTCCCAAAAGATTGATCATATGATAGGGCTAGGTGTGCCCTCTAGTGACAAGAGAGGTCTGGGTTATGCTAAGACTGATGACAATAGTGCTTCCTCTTCCAAAACTGTTTTTGTTCCTGCTAAAAACTCGAGTGCCAAACTTGTTAGAGAAGTTTTCCCTAGAATATCAGGTGATCATTCTGTCAACATAAACAACTCTACTGATGATCAGCCAAAAGTCTCAAATGCTCAACCTAGGTTTGTTCCCACATGTCACTTTGGTGGCAAAATTGGTCACACCCGACCCAAGTGCTTCAAGCTCAGAAAGAAAAACACTAGACCTAGGAAGGCCTCTCACCAAAAAGACTCTAGCTCTTTAGCTCAACAGGTTTTTGAACTTGCTCGTCAGACCAAAGTCATTAGTGAAAAATTAGCCATGTTGACCAGGAACTCTGAATCTAATAAAGATCCCAGACAGGTCTGGATTAGAAAGGAAGAATGCTATGTTGCTCA
The DNA here is from genome assembly GCA_019454045.1 of Zanthoxylum bungeanum. NCBI lineage: Eukaryota > Viridiplantae > Streptophyta > Magnoliopsida > Sapindales > Rutaceae > Zanthoxylum > Zanthoxylum bungeanum. Next base: position 12,784 of record SKCR01023283.1, on the reverse strand, counting down.
CATAGCCCTTAAGGTTAGGGACAATCAAATATGGTACTTTGACAGTGGATGCTCCAGACACATGTGTGGAGATAAAACTATGTTTGCATCGCTCGAAGAAACCATGACTGGAAATGTTACATTTGGTGATGGAGGAAGGGCACCAATTATGGGTAAAGGAAGAATCTCCTTACCTGATCTTCCTGTTCTTGATGACGTGCTGTACGTGGAAGGACTGACTGCAAATTTGTTGAGTATTAGTCATTTCTGTGACACTGGTCTAGATGTTAGTTTTGAGAAGAAAACATGTTCTGTGTTTAATGCCCAAGGCAAGTGTATTATTAAAGGTCTCAGAACTGCCAACAACTGTTACGGAATCTTCGTTGGTCAATCCTCAGTTTGTAATGATGTTCATTTAGATGAAATTGACTTGTGGCATCAAAGGTTGGGACACATAAATTACCACGACCTGTCTAAAGTTTCAAGACGAAACCTCATTGTTGATCTTCCTAAATTAGGAAAGAAAGGTAATCATATGTGTGGTCCATGTCAATTGGGAAAACAGACGAGAACTAAGCACACTAATGTCTATCACATTCTCACTAAAAGACCTTTAGAACTTCTCCATATAGATCTTATAGGTCCGTCCAAGTCTGAAAGTCTTGGAGGTAAAAAATATATTTTGGTTGTTGTGGACGATTTTTCAAGATACACTTGGATTTATCTCCTACGGGAAAAATCAGAAGCTGCTGAAATCATCCAGATCTTGTGCAGGAGACTGATGATTGATAAAGATTTGAATATCTCTAGGATTCAGACTGATCATGGTCGTGAGTTCCAAAATTCTAGCCTCGGATCCTTCTATACCGACAAGGGTATTAAACAGGAGTTCTCTGCTCCTATCACTCCTCAGCAGAATGGTATTGTTGAGAGGAAAAATGGAGTTATCCAAGAAATGGCTCGTGTCATGATTCACAGCAAAGGAATTGCTTTGCACTTTTGGGGAGAAGCTGTGTGCACATCATGTCACATTATTAATCGTGTTTTCCTGAGACCTGGAACTGACAAGACGCCATATGAAATATGGAATGATAAGAAACCTACTGTCAAATACTTCAAAGTTTTTGGTAGTACTTGTTATATTCTGAGAGATAGAGAAAATCTTAGTAAGTTTGATGCCAAAAGTGATGAAGGCATATTCTTAGGGTACTCGCAAAACAGCAGGGCCTATAGAGTGTTCAATAAACGTACTCGTACGGTTATGGAAACCATAAATGTGACTGTGAATGATGCTGAATGCAGCTCTGACAATGATAAGGAATTAGTCCCTGTTGTTGACAGGAATGATGAAACTGCTGATGTTGGATCCCTTGACAACACGACTGCTCCTGATCGCCCTGACGGATGTAATTCTCCAGACAATGATAAATCTCTTGAACTGGTCCCATCCTCTCATGTTAAGCTGAACCATCCTAAAAAGAATGTCCTGGGAGATGTTTCTGATGGACTGAGACTTCGTGGGAGATTGATCAATCAATTATCATTTGCTTGCTATGTGTCTCAGATTGAGCCGAAAAAGGTTGAAGATGCTCTCTTGGAAGAAAGCTGGGTGAATGCTATGCATGAAGAACTAAATCAATTCACTCGAAATTATGTCTGGTACCTTGTTCCTCGACCCAAGAATTCTAATGTGATTGGGACCAAATGGATTTTCAAGAACAAGACTAATGACCAGGGTACCATAACTAGAAACAAGGCTTGTCTGGTGGCTCAAGGCTACACTCAGGTCGAAGGAATAGATTATGATGAGACATTTGCTCCTGTGACCAGGTTAGAGTCTATTCGTATTCTTCTTGCTGTTGCGTGCAATATGAAATTCAAACTCTACCAAATGGATGTTAAAAATGCACTCTTGAATGGCTTTCTTCAAGAAGATGTTTATGTAGAACAACCTAAAGGATTTGTGGATACCAATCATCCCGACTTCGTCTATAGGTTGAAGAAAGCTTTCTATGGTCTCAAACAGGCACCTAGAGCTTGGTATGACCGTCTCACTGGTTATCTGTTAGATCATGGCTACTCTCGAGGGGGAGTTGACAGAACTATGTTCATTCGAAAGGTCGATGGCATAATCATTATTGCTCAAGTGTATGTTGACGACATCATCTTTGGTTCACCTTGTGACTCTCTTGCTCATGAGTTTGCCAACGCCATGACTCGAGAATTTGAGATGAGCATGATAGGAGAGCTCAGCTATTTTCTTGGGCTTCAAGTTAAACAACTTGGATCTGAGACATATGTCTCTCAATCCAAGTATGCTAGGAACCTTGTCAAACATTTTGGGTTGGATAGTAAGAAACATACTAGAACTCCCATGAGTACTAGTCTAAAACTTACTAGTGATCTATCTGGTAAAAGTGTGGATCATACTTTGTATCGAAGTATGATAGGTAGTCTATTGTACTTAACTGCTAGCAGACCCGACATCGCTTTTAGTGTAGGAGTTTGTGCTCGTTTTCAGGCTAATCCTAAGGAATCCCATATGGGTGCTGTTAAACGTATCATTCGATATGTTCATGGTACTGTCAACTATGGGTTCATGTATACTGAGAACTCCAATACCGTCCTAGCAGGCTATTCTGATGCTGACTGGGCTGGTTGCGCAGAAGATAGGAAGAGTACCACTGGTGGATGCTTTTATGTGGGTACTAATCTCGTTGCTTGGATGAGCAAGAAGCAAAATGTCGTTTCCTTATCCACGGTAGAAGCAGAATACATGGCAGCAGGGAGCTGTTGCACTCAACTTCTCTGGATGAAACAAATGCTAAATGATTATGGGATCGCACAAGGAACTATGACAGTCTTTTGTGACAATTCGAGTGCGATAAATATATCCAAAAATCTTGTTCAACATTCTTGCACCAAACACATTGATATCCGTCATCATTTCATTCGCGAACTAGTTGAATCTAAGATCGTGTCCCTTGAGTATCTTTCTACTGAATACCAACTTGCTGATCTCTTTACAAAACCTCTTGACAACATTCGGTTTGAGTTCCTTCGGTCAGCCATAGGGATGTGTATCTTCCCGTAGCTTGTTGTCCTTTCTTGTGTCAGTGTGAGTGAGTATTTTTCTCCTACTTTATTTTTTTTCTTGTTATTTTATTTTTCTTAAATTCAAAAAAAAACTTTATAAATGTGTTGCAAATGAGACTTCTATGGCATGGATAGCTTATACATGTGATCCTGGTTTGTAGAATATATGATTTTGCATGAATGATATGCCTTGTTTTTCTTGATGCTATATATTCATGAATGTGTGTGATAAAAACCTTTTGTATATCTTGTGCTTGCACCTTCACATACATCTTTTAATTGATCAAGGCTTGGTCGCATGTATGAGTTTTTGGAATGACAATCTAATTTCTATCTTATCCTGTTTGCTAAATAGTGTGACCTTTGACTAGATGACCTTGCTACCCCTTTTGCAATAATAAAAAAAAATGAGACTCAAGTGCAAAAGAGCCAAAATGGCCAAATTCAAAAGATAAGGGCAAAAACCTTCACTCGAAAGAGTTGTTAAATATGAGCTCATGATATTTATGGGGTAAATAATATAGCATGCAACCAATGTTGCTTATTTTCAGGTCCTAGTGGTGCTGGGTTTGAACACATATTTTGTGGACTTGGTTTGATTAGAGATGGGTTTCTGTGGCTGTCTCCAGCTCATAAATTTAAGATCTTGAGCCTTGTTTTGTTGTGCACCTTCTTTCTGTTCACGCAAGAGTTTGATATGCCTTAGTGTTTGGATCATATTCATAAGTGTTGTGTTTAGCAAATTGCGAAATGATGCATGTTGTTTCATGTCATAATTATCATCTTCTTTTCAGGGTATCATTGTAACTGCTCTTCTGCTATGCACTGTCTTTATTTCGTTGGTGTTACGTTCTTATTTTCGTTCGAACATAATCGTTCGACTAGCGTTCGACTTTCGTTCGAACTCCGTGTCGGTATTTAAATACCTTCGTGCTGTTTTTGTTCGCACAATTCTTTTCGCTCCTCTTTCTTCTCTGGTTCTTGGTCTTCCTCGCTATTTTGTTCCATTTTCAGTCAGATCCGGAGTCTTGTGCCTCTAATCTACTGATTCTCAGCATCCTCGTCATCATCAAGGTAATTTTGTTTCTCTTTATCTCATGTTTCTGTCTCCTTCAGATCTAGGCTTAGTGTTTCTTTTCTTTTGTTATTTTCTAGCATTCTCTCTTTGTTTGAAGGCGTATTATCTGTTGTGCTTCGCTTCTCTGAAATTTATGAGTGTCCATTTGTGGCGTATTGCATCTCCTAGGATGTTGTCAGTTTCTGCCTTACGCCATCGCGTTCGAACGCCCCATGAATTTGAGTTCGAACGCTCTTTGCTTTTCTTTTTTCTCTTTTTGGTCTGTTTGGGTTGCTTCTTATTCTTTGCCTTCATGTGTTCTCTAGATGCCTAAGAAGTCCATTGCCTCGAAGAAACGCCCCCGTGATTCTCTTCCTCGAGATCGTTTTCGCAGTCCAACTGTTGGTAAACTATTTGATGATCACTTCTCGCAGCGAAGTCTCTTTTTGGAGCGCAATGTCTTGGAAGATGAACTGCGTGATTCCGGAGTGGTACCTCTTCTGATTAACCGTGGTTGGGGACCTCTCTTATCTGGCTTCATTGGTCCATCTCCTCAACTTGTCCAGGAATTCTATTCCAACATGGAGGTTGTTTCTGCCACCTCTTTTTCCGTGTACATTCGGGGCCACTACTTGGATATCGATCCTTCGGTATTATCTCGGATTCTGGCTATTCCTGAGGTGCCCTACCCTCAGTTCCCCTGGTCCCCTGCTGATGGACCTTCAGATCAGCTCGTCATGGAAGTTGCCACTTGCCAGCATCGTCCGTTTGGCGGAGGGACTGTTGTTGTTGCTACATTTCTTCCTGCCTATCGTCTGCTCAACCGTATCATGTGCCATAATTTGTGGCCCAAATCGCATGTGAACACTCAGCCCTTTGCTCGGATTGCGTTTCTCTATGCCATCGAGCAAAGTCTTTCCATCGACATACTCGGTGTGATTGTGCGGGAGATGATACGTATCTGCTCTGCTTCTTATGCTTCCCACACCCTTCCCTATGGGTGTCTCATTCGCCGGCTCATCTCGGCTTTGGTTCTAGATTTTTGCATGATCCTCCTCTTCCTCTCCTCAAGCCAATTGGTCGACAGACTGTCTCAGCAGGCGATGCACATCTTCCTGCTCATGCTCGTGCTCCTGCTCTTGCTCTAGCTACTGCTCCGACTCCTGCTCCACCAGCCTCGGGATCTGCTTCCTCTTCTTCCACTGGTCATTCATCGGATTTTTACCACCGCATCTTGGATTCACAGGCTGCCATTATCGCTGAGCTTCGCCTGGTCTCCGGCGGCTTATCCGAGGTCCGTACTTCTGTTCGCCGCCTTGAAGATCAGTTTGCCCGTCACCTGTCATCCTCTCTTGTTGTCTCCGTTTCCGATGAGTCGTCCGCTAGCTTGGAGTCTGACTAGTTGTTTTCTTTTTCGGATTTTTTTTGCGATAGGAGGGGTTTGGTCGTTTTTGGGTCTTTCATTTTGTATTTTGTAGACCTGTCCTCTCTCCATTTTGTAGTAGCTTGTGATGTATTGCAACATTTGATGTTTATTTTTGACATTTGCTCCTTTGCATATTTTTTATCATTGTCTTCTCTCATACATACTTGTGGTTTGTGCTTCATTTGTCATTTCGTGCCAAAAAGGGGGAGAAATTGGCGTTTGGATTCAGGGGGTGCTCTTGGATTCAGGGGGAGATATATGCTTTAGCTGTTTGTTAATCTCAATGTTTTTCACGGTATATTGTTGTTTGTGGATGTTTTCAGGCAAACAGGTTATCTGCTGGTGTTTTTATTCCTTCAAGACTCTTGGTTAGGTATTAGATCGAGTCCATTTGTAATAAGTCTCTGTTTTGATGGTGGACAGTTGACTTTTTGCTTTTTCGGTCTTTCATCGTAGTTCTTGTATTAGGTAGTGTTTTGTCACGGAATGCCAAAGGGGGAGATTGTTAGTTCCAGTTTTATTGGCTTATATCCGTGACAAAACAAGTTCAGTTGAGTTGTAATCTGTCGTGAAGATTGGTGTGCATTTGGACTGGTTTTGACTGCTGTGCTTTTGACTTCCGTTAGTGCTGCGTTCTTCCTCTGGTTCGAACATCTGCGTTATTGCTGCGTTGGTCAACAGGTTCGAACATTGGCGTTAGTGTTGGGTTTGTTAAATAGTTCGAACGGGTTGTGTTAGTGTCCCGTTCTAATTTGGGTTCGAACGAGAGTATTCCAGTGAGCAGTCGTTCGATTCCCGTTTCTTTGGGGTTCGAACAATGTCATTCCAGAGAGCTCCCGTTTGAGTTTCGTTTCTATTTCGTTCGAACGGCCTTTGCAGTTTTCACCGCGTTCGAATCACGTTCTTCGTGCGTTCGAACGGATATCGCATTTTCTGTTTTAATGATGAGCCCTTTTAACCTAATTGTGCCTCTTCTAAACCCTAGCTATAAAAAGAATGGTTAGCCCACAATTTCTTTTTTTGAGGAAAACACATTACCCTATAGCCCTTGCCTTTGTCTTCCCTTTATTTTGAAAATATCTCCTTAAGATTATATCTTATTTCTTGAGTGATTTTCTTGTTTATTCACATCACACCATACACACATAAGTACCTGTGAGATTGAATCCATTGAGGCTTCAGAAGGTTTGAAGGAAGTTGCTTGGTGCATGCTCGAGGAGTTCCTTGGGTGATTACAGTTGTGGGATTAGAGTCGGCAAAGTTGTTGCTCTAGGTCTTTTCACCATCTCTGTAAGTTTTTCTCTTATAGTGGATTTGGGTGGTAGCCTATACCCGGAGTGGTTTTTTACTCTCACGAGTTTTCCACTTCGTAAACAAATCACTTGTCTCATTTTATTCTTGAAGCATCTTACTTTTGTGATGTTGGATTTATTATTTAAATGATTTGTTTATATTGTGGTTGATTGTCCTTCCATTGCTTTCACTCTATTCGAAACGTGTTTTGAATAGTGTAGCAATTTTTTAATTAGTGCTTGTTACACCTATTCCCCCAGGTGTGTTGGGTCAGAACTTTGGTATTTTCAATTTCCTTTTGACACTATCATGGAAACAAGATAATATTTCTATCTGCTATTTTGAACAAGAAAATTCACAAACTTTACTCATTCTTGAATGCAACTATAACAGGAATTAGAGAAGATGGTTTCTGGATGCTGCTTCTTTGGAAATAGCTCAAAATGATCGAAGGATTGCAGAGGAAGAAGCGCCAGCTGATACTGAAATTTTTACAGGAATAAGAGCTCAACCCCCACTGTTTTTCAAAATCACCCAGCAAATCAATCTCTCCATTAAACTCTCTTCCAGATTATTCTAGTTTTCTATTTCCAAGTTCCAACACTTGAGGATGTACATATGATTTAACAAAATCCAGAATGTAAACTCATTGTTAAATTCGTAAGGAGTTCCCATACAGCTGAACTCAAACTTTTGTTTAACTACAATATCTCTCTCAACATTTTAACTGGCAGATTTACAAGTATCAGCAAATTTTCGGATCCGCTCAATAACAACAGCGATATACTCCTGAGCTAAAGCAGTAAAACAAAACCGGAACCATCCTGGTTCTATGCAGTGGCAGGCTGACCCAGGAGTAACATTGATCTTAGTGATGTTCAAAAGTTTATCCCATAATTCAAGTTCCCATTTCTCACTGTACGAGGGGACTAGGCCACTCATATCAGCCCAACAGTACAAGCCAGCGTTGCTCTCTGAGCACCTGATTCCTAATTGTTTCAAACCTGCCACAAATGAATCATACATTTTCTTTATCCTCCTTCTAGTGGTCTCCATATATTCCTGGATGAACTTAGCATCTGAAAGCATGAAAATTAGGAGCCTCTGAGTGAGGGCAGAAATAGAAGAAAATCTTGTTAATTTTTTTGCAGCTGCCAAAACACACTCATTATAGGAATAGATAACTCCTGTCCTAAATCCTGGAAGTGAGAAGTCTTTCGACAACCCATGTATTATATGAACTCCATCCTTGTCAATTTCCTCTGACTAGAGAACTTTTTCCACGCTCACAAACTCCTCATTTCCAAAGATAGATCCTCCATATATTTCATCAGAAATTATATGAATGTTCTTCTCTTGCACAAAGTCCAAAAGCTCAGAGTGTTTCATATGAGAATTCCACGAACTTTCACTCCACGTTTTTCTTGCCTGATTGAATGTTTGATCAAGGATAGTTATACTTATAATCAAGTTGTCAGTACTGCAACATCGTACAGGTTGAAAGTGCTGGCTTTAAAGATTTGTTTGGTAAGTGAGAAAGTTTGCTGTGAAAGTTGAAAGAAAATGCAGAAGAAGAAAAATGAGATTTGTATTTCTTGATATATTTTTACAAGATGAAGCTCACGACTTATATATAATAGCAAGTCAAACAATGAGCCAATGATGTAACTACACCTGTAAGTACTCTAACTGACTTTGTTATAAATGAATAACAAACTAACAAGTATAAATGATTTGGCGATAGTTGATGCATATTAATCACAATGAATCAGTTGATTAAGTGCAGCGGCAATGAGTTTGGCTGCTACAGATGCAGCATCAGGATCAGGTGATGCAGCATCATGATCAGGTGTGTTTGGCTTTGGCTGCTACAGATGCAGCATCAGAGTATTGGGAGTTCTTCATCAGTCAATATATCTCAAATGAGACAGCTCTCCCCAAGACCGGAGACATGAAACCACAGACACATTGGATCACATTTGACAATTGGCTGATTTTGCACATATAACAGTATGAAAAACTAAATGATCCATTTTATCACCACTTCACTAATCTAAGTTGCTTTTTACTACTTATGAACAAAATCCTTGTAAATAGACATATATAAAAATAAAATAAAATAAATTACCACTTTAAGCTCCATCATTCCATCATTCCATCAAACGGCTGCTACATCGCAATCCCACTGATACTCAAATCACCACTGACCCTTCCCATTATAAAATCCGTAAGTTCTCCGAAACCCATTTCTAAATCAAATCCAAACACAACTAAAACCAATAAAATAAAAATAATAAACAATTTAAACTCCAAATTAAAATTAATAAATGAAAACGAATAGCTTAAAGTTAAACTTATCGTATTCACAGACAATCCGAGCTGAATAATCCCATTCGGGTTACCCGTTTTATCATGAGGATCCTCACGAAACTTATTCAACCCGATATAATAAGGCGAATAATCGGGTTTCGCAATCGCGCTCGCCCGGGACGATATCCAAACCGGACCGAATGACTGACAAGTTAGTCCGGGAAAAAGTTCTCGGTAGGCCGGCGAGGCTGCAGGACGAAGTGGAGGGGGATGGAGGATTTGAGGGAGGGTTTGGCGAACAGTGTCGTTTTAAGTAAAACTGAAGAAAGTAGAAGAGGGCGCATGGGATTAGCGAGCCCAATATGAGGCTGCCTCTGCCTTGGGCTACACCTTGTATTACGTTTTTACCAACCCAATCCTAAGTCCACAAGCCAACAATTTTTGCTAAAACCATCCAATTAAAGAAAGAAATAGGATAATGAAGCGAACACATGAGGCGTGGCCGCTGGAGAAAGAGAAGTGATCGATGGAGATGGCGAGCTTCATGTTGGGATTGTGGTGGGGATTTTTGTACATCATAGACCATGATACCTTCTTAAATAAGATTACAACATAAGTTACTTCTAACAGATGGTAAAAATAGAACCGTTTATTGTTTCAATTCGGAATCAAAATCGAATCGGAATCAAACTGGTTGGAATCGTGCGGTTCCGATTCTAACCTATTCCGAAACCAGAATCGATTTGTTCGGTTCGGTTAGGGTTCGCCCTTAGCCAAACCGAACAGAACTGGACAGTTCCAATGGTACGGACCGAAACCAAAAAGTTCCGGTTGGAACCGGTTGGCAAAGCAGGGAGCCAAACGGCTCTCTGCTCGAAAAAAAGTTTTTTGATATTTTAAATGTAATTACTAAATTATCTTTAATAACATTAATAAAAACAGCTAATTTTATGGCCATTTTAGGTATCATAAATATAATCTAAAAATGTATAAATATGAAACATTTTTCATTTTTCCAACACACCAATTCTCAATTCTCTCAATTTATTTAATTCTCTCATCTTCAATTTATCATTCTCAATTCTCTCATTCTTCAATATTAACAAAAAAATGGCAAGCTCATTCAAAAACATCATGTCCAATGTGCCAACCCAAAAGAGCGGCCAAAGTATCGTTACACGGAGAAGAAAGTTAAGGCTCAAACCTCCGATATTTTCAAAATTCATTTTCATTTAATAGTGACTGAAAATTAAGGTCCAAGAGCAATTGCAACTATTGTGATGTATTTTACAAATTTACTGGCCTCTATGGTAATATGAACAAGCACTTGGATAAACATAATGTCGCTAAAATTGGACTTGATACAACACAAACTCAAATGGGTAGGTACACATAATCTAGTAGAGGTACGAGTTCTTTATATTTATTTAAATATTCTGATACTAAAAATAGAGAAGAATTGTTAAATTTACTTGTATGACATATATTTCTTTAAGTTTTTGTGAAAAAATTACTTTTATTAATTACGTTCGAAATGCTTTAAATCTGGCTGCCTGTACAATTACTAGAAATATAACAAAACGTCAAATTTTTAAATTATACAAAGATGATAAAATTATTTTAAATGAAATATTTAAAGATATTAAATGTCGTCTTTTCATTTGTTCTGGTATTTAGAGTGACCATTGTCAAACACACTCATACATGGATGTGATTTTTCATTAGATTGATGCATAATGAAACATACAAAAACGACTTACAGCATTTAGAGTTCTTGATGAGCAACATACTGCATAAAATATTTATAAAATGATTAAAGTAATTTTTGATGGATATGATTTATTAGGTAAAAGTTTTAACAATTGGTTTTGACAATGCATCTGCAAATACTGCATCAATTAGAGATTTAAAAGAAACATGCCAACCAAATTTGGGGGGTCGATTTTTTCATGTTCGCTGCACATGTCATGTCCTTAATTTATGTGTTCAAGATGGTCTGACTGTTTTATAACCTTACATTGATCCTATTAAAATCGCACTTAATTATATTTGGTCATATTCTCAAGTTAGGAGAGAATGATCAAGTTTTGTAAATTAAATGGGTTGTTAAATCGGTAAAATTTTCACGAGATGTTCCAACACCTTGGAATTCAACTTATTTTCTTTTAAGTCAAAATTTTTTCCAGTACAAAGATGTATTATGTAGTTTTTTCCTAATATTTTCAACATATCACACTTTTGCCTAGTCAATGAGATATTTGTGAAAAAATTTAGAACTTTTAAATAGGGGTGGGCATCGGATCAGATCGGATTTGGCTATCGAACCCAATCGAATCATGTTTGGTTCATTTGTCGAATTTCGAATCGGATCGGATAAATTTGATAACTATCGGATCGAATTGGATTTTATCCGATTTGATAACAAATCCGAATCCGTTAAGGAATCCGATTTGATAACAGATTCGAAATCCGATAGAGAATCCGATTTGATAATAAATTCGATAGTAGACTCGATTTGATAACAAATTCGATTTGATAACGGATCCAATTCTAAAAATTTATCTGAAAATTTATAAATTCATAACAATTTTATCGAATCGGACAGATAACTTAAAATTTAAATCAATTTTATCAAATCGGATCCGTTATCGAATCGGATCCGTTATCAAATCGAATCTGCTGTCGGATTCATTATCAAATCGAATTCTCTATCGGATTCGAATCCGTTATCAAATCGGATTTCTTATCGGATTCAGATTGTATTCAAATTGGATCAAACAAATCCGATCCGATACGATAATTATCGGATCGGATCGGATCGAGTTTGATAAGGCTATCAAACCTTATCGGATCAAACAAACTAATACTAATCGGATCGGATCAGATCAGATTCAGATTCAGATTTGGTTCGATCCGATCCGAATCCGATAATGCCCACCCCTACTTTTAAAAGTTTTTAATGATGCTACAAATATTTTTAGCAGAGTTTATTATCCTATAACATATTTATTTCTTGTTGAAAGTTTGAATATTGTTGGTACTTTATTTGAGCATGCTAAAAATTCTGATCCTAATGATATTATTTTAGTTGAAGCTATTGTTGTTATGAAGCGAAAATGGTTCATTTATTTTAAAGATATTATATTGCTTTATCTTATTGCCATAATTTTTTTATCATAAATTTAAATTATAAGATTTGAATAGTGGTTTACTAACTTACTATGCATATTTATGAATAGCTTATGAAATTAATATTATAAGAATAATAGATAAAATAAAAATTGATTTAATAGAATGATTTAATGATCATGTTAGTAGATATAATTTGCAATCATTAGGACAATCTAGTAGCGAACCGATAATGCATTCAAGACTTAGCGTATGTGATTGTTAGTTACTACAAGAAATAAAAAACATAGGGATAACATGACTAACAATCCGGAATTAGATAATTAATTATCTACTAATTTTGAGTGTCCTGATGAAAGTTTAGTACTGGTGGAGCTGACATCAAAATGTCTACCCTGTTTTATCAATTATTGTTAAAGAGGTGCTGACAACACTTGTTTCCAATATTGCGGTTGAACAACCTTTAGCTTTGGAGGTAATATTTTGGAAGTAAT
>SKCR01023282.1:0-49227 GCA_019454045.1 Zanthoxylum bungeanum | reverse complement strand
ACCGTCAGCGGTATTGGAACCGGGAGGGGGAGACGAACGATCGATCACCGGAACGATCGATTGTCAGTATGCGCGCACTGTGCGCACATATTGACAATTTTTTTTTGTTAATTGCCTTTCCTTCAGCTCTCTTTCCAGAGAGCTGAAGGAATTATGATCTATTACCTTAATTGCTTCCAACTCTCCCTAAACACTTCAAAAACACCCAAAATTAATTTTTAACATCAACACATGTTATAGAATAAAATCAAGTTTTTCAAAATATAAAATATTTTTACAAGAACATAAATTTATTCTAAATATGCACTTGCGTAAATTTTGAATCCAATACACAAACCAAATTAGAATCCCAATAAGAAATGTCTCGTGAACAATTCTAAGTCACCTAAAGGTGGTCAAGTGATTCTAGAATGGTAGTCATAACTCTAAGCTTTAATCTAGAGTTCCAAACTCTAATTTTATATTTATGTTGAACATAAATATTTTGACCCAATTACAAGCATATTGTGTTTATACTTCCACAGCATCCTAACATAATTAATTAGCCTAATTTCAACATTATGTATCTAATACATATTTAGAAAAGATTAAACTTACCTAGCAATGTTGATTCAAATATCCAATCTATTTCTCTTTGTTGAAATATTTGGAGAACTTCCAAGGATTAGCAAGCTTGACTCCAAGATCCGATCTTTATTGCAATACTAGCAAGCTTCACCCTAAGATTTAATCTTGATTTCTCCTAGATGAAATGTTGTAGAGAACTCACAAAGCTTCTCTAAACACTTCTCTAACTTATGCTATTTTCTTTAATACTTGCTTGTATTTAGCTTTTGCTTTGCTTAATTAAAACATTCCTAAAGTTTGCTATTTATAGCAAAACTTAGATAATTTTTAATTAATAAAACTTGTAATCAACTTTCATGTGGGCTTAATCTAATTTTTCCAAATATAAATAATTAGATGTGACTAATCTCCATTATCTACCACTTTGATTTAATCCAATTAAATCAAGACAAACATTAGGAAATGGATTAGTTTCATATTTTTCATTTTGATTTAATCCAATTAAATCAAGTCAAAATCACCTATTATTACATACTTATAATTATCATTATATCCTCAAATGGTAGAGATAATTATGATTTTACAATTAAACTCTTGTGTAATTATTGAATTAATCCAATTAGGTCAACATAAATAATCAATGTTATCCAATAATAGTTGATTATCTTAGTTGATAATTATAATATCTAATATTATATTTTATCAAAATTAATCAGCTACCCAAGTGCTCAACGAGTACACTTCATATTGAGATTCTCTAAGTTCAGCCACGTTCGTCATATAAGCCTAGCTAATATGTACGTAATTTGGCTACCTCCGAATTTGCGAAGAGCACAAATGACTTTTCTAAACTATACAAGTCGAGCTCGTCACATATGTTTAACAATCCATCTGTCAAAGGCTATCCGAATTATGCTTAGGAAACATAGAATATACCGTCAAGTTTCTGAGGCGCACATCTCATATCGACATGTCCACAATTCTTCATAACTGATGTGATCCACACTAGGTGATCGACTTTGGCCAATTCTTTAAGAATCGTGACTTTACTAACATGGATAAGTAAACCCTTTATGGTACACATACGGGCCGACATATCATATCTTGCTTCACACCTGATTACTGAGTGCATCGGTCCACACCCAACGAACATCTAGAGGCCATACCATGAAAGGTTTCTGACATATATGACATCAAAATGTGGATGATCTCACACAAAATCAATGTTATCCTATATTCAAAGGGTTACATATGTTACTCAACTCGAGGGGATTCATATTGACAGTGGTGTGTACTTCCAACTATTAGGAATCACCTGTGAGTCATTCAGCATTTGGTCTAACCAATACCCACACGTCTATAAGAGTTTCTAAAACTTATGGTACATCGGGTTAAACCATTGAAACTCCAATTCCAATATACGACATGTGCTAGTCTTCTAGGTTATATGAATTCAACCGTATTTCAAAACCAACGACCATTGATATATACTTTAAGAATAATTGATAATAATTATACTTATCCTAATGTCAGACCACCTAGTGTCCAATATTACTACAAGACTATTCTAAGGTCGATGTCATTCTTAACATATCTATACATCAATCTAATACGTATAATGATAATTCCATTAATAAGGTATGAAATGAAAATGTGGTTATTTTATTAATAAATAATAAAATGTACAATTCGTATTGGCACTCCAAGCACCAACTCCAACAGTGTTATCGAGGGAAACGACTGATTTTCATAGAATTTTCGGTAAGATACTATTTATGAATTTTCTCGATTGTCCGTTGATTCGAAACTCTGATTGATGAATCGTCAGCGGCATTGGAACCGGGAGGGGGGACGAACGCTCTGCCACAGGAAAATCCGGATTCTTACCGACGTGTGAGGCCTACGCGCGGCCTGGAAGAGCGGCACGTGGCAACCACGCGCTAGATAGAATTTTGCCGCTGATATCCCGAGTTTCCCTCTGTGCTGTCCCGAACTTTAGAGTAGTGACGAACCTCCAAATCTCAATTTTCATGTAATTTTTTTATTATATTCAATTTATGCGTGTTATATGTTTCAGAATGTAATTAGCTTTAAAGTGTAATTAATTTACTTGCTTAGACTATATAAATGATTTTCATGTGGTTGGAAGTGAATAGCGGATTTAATTGGAGAATATGATCGAGTACGAATGTGTGTGGGAAGTTATTGTAAGCCCGAGATTTGGGCTAGTGATGTTGAATTGATTTGTGGATGTGTGTATGTTGCGAATCGAATATGAATATAAGTTTGATGAGTATGAATTGTATAATGGAAGTCCGTATCATATACGAAACTCTGCCGAAATTTCGTTCGGATTACGAGAGCGACTGAGTTATGTTTCTTACATATTCTTTCATATACTCTAGTTAGGATCATGTTCCTTATCAAAAAAATATTTTGTCTCTTTAGGTGATCGTGATACCGTTGGCGGGGATGTGGATAAACTTGTAACATTGACGTTTTTCAAAGTATATAGCTATGTATGTTTTTCTTAAATGATTTTTCAAGGTAATGCATCAAATGATTTAGTTTTCAGAAAATTTATATTTTGCTATAAAAGAATGAATCGAATATTGAATATGTTTGAAATCATGAGTTTGGAATATATGAGAAATTTTGCATGGTATTTGAGATACACGAGCATGTATTTTAGAAATGATTTTTATATTAGAATGCACTCCGTGTACATATACGTGCATGATTATTTACCATAAGACGATGTCTCATATTGCCAATTTTGCTCCGGATGCCAGTTATTATCGTGGGGATGCCCCATGTTGCTAGCTTTGTTGTATTATCACGATTCATGAGTGTGTATATAGATGAATGAGCATTTTTTATTTTATACAAAGTATTCTTTTGTAGAATGACATTTATAAGAAATGTGATTTATGATTTTAAGTAATTGTTTTATATATCAGTTTATAAATTTATGTATTTATTTATAGAATGAGTGACTTATTCGATCCGCCTTGTTACTTGTTTATCCACGACACTAAGCTGTGATCCATTGCACTAAGCGTGAGGGTACTCTTTTATTAAATTTTACAGGTTAAGGATATTAGTAGATCATTTCTTTTGTTCTCTGTCGTTTCTTCATCATGGATGATTATTTTGAGATGGATCATGGAGATCATATATATATATATATGATGATATTATTACAAATTAGATTTTAGCTTTGTATTCATGGAATTTGTCCATTTTACAGGGGAAATTCTGTCAGTTTCACGTCTCTGTGTCACTTCTACCCTACCTAAGGGGACATGTGTGACACACACACACATATATAAGGTCTTTGTGTTTGTTTGTGTGTGTGAGTAATAATAATAATAAAAAATATATATATATGTAAAATAATAATATTATTAAATATTAAATAAATATATATATTTTTTTCAATTTTACCGACTTACCATTATCCAGTCGATAAAATATCTAATTTCTTTTTATTTTTTTTTTATAAATAATATTTTTTTAGCAATCAAATATTCATTCGGTCGTTATTTATTATCAATTTACGACTGATTATTCATTTGGTCGATAAAATGAGTAATTTTTTTATAATCAATATTCTTTTAGTGACCAAATATCCATTTGGTTGCTATTTATTATCACTTACCGATAAAATATTCGGTCGGTAATTGTTGGAGGCATTAAATGGCGCCAAAATAATCTTCAGCGTTGTATTACCGACCGACTATCGATTGAATATTCAGTCGATAATATTTTGATCAGTAATTGATTAGAAATTATTTTTATCCTCTTTAGTCGGTAAATACCAAAAGAATACCGACCAACTATGTCGGTTGGTAATTTCGGTCGGTAATTCCATATTTTATTGTAGTGATAAACTTCAATGAAATAATATGTTTGTTATTTTTTAATTCAAATATCTTTAATAATTAGTATTTTAATGTCAACATTTTATTTTTGGGAAGAGTGTGTGTTTTTTTACCAATGCATATAAAATGCTAAGTACATGGGGTCAAATAATTGAGTTGATAAAATCTCATAAAAGGTCTAGTGTTCAAACCCTACTTACATGGGTAGAGAGGGAAATAGGTTGCCTTAGTGTAAATAATTTATATAAAAAAATTACAAGTTCATCAACATATAAATCAAACGGAGTACCAAAAAAGTTTGGAGATGGCTTATAGTAGAGAGTCTTTATTGAAGTTACGGGTCTAATTTATATTCAAAAATTAGTTAAAGAATTGAGGATTGTCTCCGGTATATATACATAGTTAAAGATTTAAAATTTTCATTTGTATCTCCTATCGTCGTGGGTGAATATATATAAACATTCATGAGCTTAAAGCCTATTCAAAAGCTAGTTTTGAATTAAAGATTGCCCCCAACATTGATCAATATTTATTCAAATGCTGCCTTTATAACCGGATCATCACCGCATGCTGGCTCCATTTTCATCCGGCGAATGACGCGGTAGTGTATTCAGAATAGCCATAACTGTAGTAGCTTGAATCTGAGAAGGGAAGCATTGCGGATTCTCTCCGGCATATATACATAGTTAAAGATTCATTTTTAATCAATGCCAAACTTTTTCTGTCACTTCCCCTATCTTAGCAAAGATATATAATGTGAATCCTTTTGGGTGAATTTGACTCTGATATATATAAAAGTTCATGAGCGTAAAGCCTATTCAAAAATAGTTTTAGAATTAAAGATTGCCCACATTAATGAATATTTATTCTCAAATAATATAAGATTTTTCCATTAACAGCCACATCATGTAAAATTGCTACAATAAATATTTAAAAATATGGGAGTAATAAAATTATTAGTAAATATTTGTTATGACATTTTTATCAGCCAAAAGTGTATTTTTGATTTCAAAAGTTTTATTTAAAATTTGTGGTGATGTCTGACTATATTTTGTGTAGAGCTTTGGGAGATTAAAAAAAAATAGTTCAAGATTTGAAAATTGTCTTCGGCATATATACAGAGTCAAAGATTCATTTTTAATCAATGTCAAACTTTCTTTCACATCCCCATCGTCCAAGTCTATCTTTATATCAGGTCCTTATCAGGTGCAAAGATATAGAATGTATGTCTTCATGGGTGAATTTGGCTATGATATATATAATGTTCATGAGCTTAAAGTCTATACAAAAGTTAGTTTTAGAATTAAAAATTGCCCCACATTGATCAATATTTATTCTCAACCAATATGAGATTTTTCCATTAACAGACATATCATGTAAAATTGCTACAATAAATTAAATATCTAAAAAAAATGGGATTAATAAAATTCTTAGTAAATGTTGGTATGATTTTTCTATTGACCAAAAGTGTATTTTTGATTTCAAAAGCTTTATTCAAAATTTATGGTGATGTTTGGCTATATTTTGTGTAAAGTTTTTGGAGATTAAAAAAAAGAGGAAGCTATTTTACCTATAATAATAAAAACTCAAATTTTAAGTTTTCGGAAACAAAGGTCATAAAATTTTTTAAAAAATTAAATTATCTGGAATACCTTTATTTGACTTCCCAAAATTATTTCATTCATTTCATAACATATTTAAAAAAAAATTATTTTTCAAAGTGATTTTTCAATTTTTAATAAAATTTTCTAGTGACAATGAGATAATTAGAAACTTTTTAAAAATCTACTAATAATACTTGAAAACTATATCAAACGGAACCTTAAGAATATGATAAGGATTAATAGTCAAACAATTTCGAAGCTTCCAAGAAGGATTTATAAAAGCATTTAACACCTCATAATAAAATATAACCAAGGCCTTGATTTCAAAAATATAGAACACTATACAACTTGATCAACATTCAAATATACTTTTATTGGTAGACAGAATTTTTGAAGTAACAACAATAAATGACATTTAAATAACCCCACGGCTACATAACGTCATGCATGGACTCCCAATATTCCCTAAACAAAAGACCAATTATTGCAATTATTAAGAATTTATTTTGTCATTCAAGTACTCGCATATATAGAACATAAAATCAGGACATGCTTCACATTATTTTTGGCATTATGGTAATTACCACTCTAGATGGAGATGCTATATGGAACACCTTTTCCTGTCACGCCGGGCTCCGAAAATGGCTTCAGGAGCTCATATGGCACCATACCAGCTCCAGTTCTATTCTTCAAATTCTCATTTGCATTTCTTTCATCAATAATCCCTTCAAGTTCCTTCAACCTGCCGCTAAGTCTTTCAAATGCTGCCTTTATAACCGGATCATCACCCCATGCTGGCTCCATTTGCTTCCCTAAATACTCTTCATCCGGCGAATGACACGATAGTGTATCCAGAATAGTCATAACTGTAGTTGCTTGAATCTGAGAAGGGAAGCATTGCAAAAGCACAACTTCAGGATTTTCAAGGAAGAATTTCCAATCTTCATCTGATGGATCTTCAGTGGGCATTTTGGTTCTTGCAACAGTTGGCCTGTTAGGGAAATAGCCTCCAAAAGTATATTGGCCAAAGTTTACAGCTGCATGATGACCAGATGTTACCCAAACGATAGTCGTGATGATTTCAATTAAATCCTGTGTGGTTTTCAGGACAGGCCACCATGGTTCATCTTTTTTATCAGCATGTCCAATAGTTCGAATTTCAGTCCACCATGCTTGAAGCTCTTCATCAGATTCTACAAGGCTCGGATCAAGATAGTAGTGATTCACATAGTCAGTAACCCATTGTTTTAAGGCATACCAGAGATCAAGACCGTCCTTGGCAAAAGGGTAATCTTCGATTGTTAGCTTTAGGCCGTGTGGAGAACTTGGATCTTCAACAGCCATTCCTCTAGTTGAAAATAATGAAAATAACTGAAATTACTCAATATATGTGATAACTTATAAAAAAAATGATTAGATAGCAGTGGGGCTAAAAAAAAAAAAAAAAAAAAAATGTTTGGCTAATAAACGTGTGGGGATGAATGATTTCATTTTCAATTTCTTTCTCTCTCTCCTAATTTTTCTTTCTTCTTTCTTCTCTCACTCTCTCTCTCACTGCAAAGTCTTGAAATCGTCGCTGCCGCTTCACCGTCAACCATCAGCCTCCACGCGCCGGACCGCCTGCAAGCTGCCGTCGGCAGCTTTCCAGCGCCGCCAAGATCGAGCCGATACGCCGCCGGACGCTCCTCCACGCGCCGCTTGAAGGGAGCGACTCGCCGCCGGTTCTTCTGCAATTTCCGGCCACCTCCGATCACTTATGACGTCACCTCCGGCGAGTGGGTACTTTTCAGGCCGAGATCTTTCCAACGCCGGTGGTCACTTCCTGATCCGACGTCGTTTGGGTTGTTTTCCGTTTTATAATTACCGGCAATTCGGGAATAATACTAGAAATTGAGATCCGACCGTTGGATCGACGATCCGAGCGTAGCAGATTGTTTATCTCGATTATACGAGCGTTTTGGTATATATATATCCACCGTTGAAAGTATCTGGTTGTGGGGCCCGCTTTTTGGTAGTGGGGCCCGATTTTCGTTGTGGGGCCCGCTTGTTCCGTTGAGCATATCAGCAAGTTCCGAAGCCATCGCTGTGATCCTTAAGATGTTTGTCGACCAGTGGATCTTTCTTTGAGAAGTTTGGAGATCGTTGGAGCTCGGTATGTGATTATTATCATTTTGGGGTGTAAATGATAGAATTGGAAAGTTTTGGACAAAATTGTGAATTTGCATATTTAAGAGGGTAAAATTGTAAATTCTGCTACTTAGGGATTAAATAGTAATATTTAAGAATTTTAGGACTATTTGGGCGTATCGGAAAAGTTTAGGGGTAGAATCGTAATTTTGGATAATTGGGGACCTGATCGTAATTTTATATTTTTTCAGATTCTTGGTGAGGATATAGATTTATTCAGAGCTTTTGCATGGATCGAGGTAAGTACACTCTATGGTGATTCTCTTAACATTTGTTTGATGATTGATGGTTGTTGTGTGAGTCGGTATATATATATATATATATATATAAATATGTTGGTATAATTATATATATATTTTGTTATATATAATTACATATTTGTGAGATATAATATTGAGATATTGAAAGCATGATAATACGGAATCATGATTGTTGAGATGAGTTTGATTGGATTGGATGTGAGATGTGATTGTGTTGATGTTGTGGGCTGTTGTGATATGCTGCCGGGTTTGGTATAATAGTGGTCGGATTAACGACGATATGAGATGTGATGATACCTCTGATGAGATGAGATGATGGAAAACCTTGGAAGTTGTCAGTGAGGACTCTTCCACTGGTTTTGATATGAGGGAGTACAGGGGCTTCCTATTTGAGTATATTTTTACTCACATTTTACGAGTTGATATGGTTGGAAACCTTGGAAGTTGTCATTGAGGACTCTTCCATTGGTTTTGATATGGGGGAGTACGGGGGCTTCCTCATTGAGTATATTTTAGACCTCTGTTATACTAGACCCGGAGTAGCAGCCATGTTTGATGGATGTTTGTATTGTTGTGGGATGATTGTTGAGATGATATTATAATATATGTTATTTTCATATATTGTATTATAATATAAATTTATATGTTTATATATGAATGTTGGAAAATGGACTGAGTAATCGATAGCATGAGAACATAAAATGTGAATACTAATTTGAGATATAAATTGTATATTTATACTATGAATTATAGTATTGAGTATTATGTGATATTGAGATGAGTTGATGGATGAAATGAGATGAGATGTGTTGTATTGGATGCTGTGTGAGATTATTGTTATGCTACCGGATTTAGTATGATAATGGTTGGAGATAGATGTGATGAGACATCAGGTGGTTTGTGATATTGGTAACTCTTGGGAGTTGTGATGAGATACTCTCTCATTGGTTTTGATATGGTGGGAAACCTTTGGAGTTGTGATGAGGTACTCTCCTATTGGTTTCAATCCATTATTATACCGAATCCGGATAGCAAACCTTGATTGATGAGATGTGTTGTTGTGAGTATGTTTTGTCTGAGATAGTTGTTAGATATATATATACTTATATAAATATTCATATTTTGTTGGTGAGGTCATGTTGAGAGAATGAGTGTTTACTTGCTGAGCTTTTTAAGCTCATTCCCCTCTTCCCCCAAACATTTCAGGTAGTTCGCGAGAATAAGCAGGAGCAGTACCAGATTTGGATCCACGTGCCACAGTTGTATTTTCGGGTTGGTCCAGACATTTGAGTCGTCATTTGTATTTTGATCGAGTCTTGTGTTGTAAACCATAAAGGTTGTGTATATTTTATGAGTTTGTAATTTGTGATATATTATGTGTGTATTTTAAATTGGTTGATTTGTCATATAGAGTGCTCGAGCTGAAGTTGATCGCGGAACTCTTTCTAGGGTTGGGCCCGCCCTAGGGAGGGGGTCGTGACAGATTTGGTATCAGAGCTTAGGGTTTTAGGTTCTGTAGACATATTGCATTGGATGAGAGTATTAAAGGGTAGTTTGTGTCTGTAGGAAAATGTCTGGACGTGGCCGTGGTACTGGTACTCAACGTGGGAGAGGGATAGTGTGACGATGCGTGAAAATTGTCGAGGAATAATAGAAAGACCTCACACTTAGTCGATAGATCTTGAATTTGATATAGCTTGTCTGGTATTCCGTTGATTGTTGATGATATCGATGGTTCTAGACTTATACATACAGTAGTTATGACAAGCCGCCATATCGCTGTTTCTGTAGTGGAATCTGACGTGATTTCTATGGTTGTACCTAACATGAACCTCATGTCGCAGTTATAACATCGTTGTGAGTTAGTAGGTCGAAGACATTAGAACTTTGGTGTTTGAGGGATGAGAAATGAGACTTTGTTAATACTCATATATGAGCAAGAAAATAATATTATACCCAGCAGCAACAAAATATAAGATTTATGATTACATTATGGAATATAACAACTTGGTTGCGTTGCAAGGACAGGATCATCTTCGAATTGATAATCTTCCCATTGACGTTTCGCACGAAGAGACATTGGAATGAGGCCGTCGATTACTTGGATTTCGAGACTGTCAGGAAACTTGATTTTATTGTAACCTTGGACGATACTTCTAGATGACTCTTCGATAGTAGTGAAGAGTTGCCAAGCTTTATCATTGATATTGCTTTCTAGGCTTCGACGGACTGAGTCTGCGGAGAGAGCTCTAAGATCACAGGATTGACGAAAAGTAATATCTTCTAGGAAGATATCATCGTATCCATAGTAAGCTCTAAGTTTCGGTCTAGATGGCCAACTACTGAGTCTCCAATTAGTAAGTTGATGTGATGGTATGATTCTTATAAGATGAATTGGGTGGTAAACGATTGAATAGTCATCTGACCATTCTGGAGTAATGGTTTCGATCCAGACAGTAATACTTTTGTGTCGTGTGTACCATCGATGTAAAATATTACTGATGAATGAAGGAAGCTCACTTAGGCTGGCTTCTGAGATACCAGGATAGTTGGGATGGATTGGACTTGGTCCAAGAATAAATCCATTTAAGAAACCAAGTTCAAACAAGGTGCCGAGACTCCACTGGCAATGATTGAAGAAATCGTGGCTGTTGATGAAAACAGTAGAATGGAATCTGTGATATCCAGTGAACAATCGCAGAATTATTTTTGTATTGGATTAAACCATCTGTTTTTCCATTCCAAATGGTTCTAAGAATGTAACACCACCTCATGAAGTTGGTGGGAACTCTTGCCACGATATCTATTGCAACCTCTTTGGGTAAAAGAGCGGACGGAGCTTCATTGAGACAATCGTAGATGTCTCTCCAAAGGTCTCGAACGTATTTAGAATCTATAACTGCTCGATCAGTGACTGGCCATTTACAAAGCTTTTGGTATATCATCTTAGCTCTGACGGATCTTGAACATGGGTTAGGATTGGAAGATGTGGATGCCATTGAAGAAGTTTTGAGTTTACACTGAGAACGTATGCATCTTTTATAGGGAGTAATAGCAATAATTTCTTCGTGAAAAGACGTTTTCACAGTATCCATGCATTATTGGAAAGGATAATAATTGTCGCAGTGACAAGGTGTAAAGCGGAAATATGTGGGACCTGGAAATCCTCTTTTTAGTAGTAGGAATCTTAAGATGTTGGATTATGTGTAAACTTCCAAAAGCTCTTTACAGATGTTGTTTGAGTATGACTCATTGGTGGAGCCCTTTTCTTTTGGAGACAGGATAACTGGTTTATAAGTTGCGATACAGGTTAGGATAATAATAATTGGAGGCATTATTCATATGATAGTGGGTGTGAAATGAATAATGATCGTTAGAGTTTGCAATATGTTTCCATTCAGCAATACCTGAATTTTGGTGATAGATACGTTGGATGGAGTTTCTAAGTAACTATAGTTGTACTACTGATTAGTATCAAGAAAAGACTTAATGGTGGTTGGGAATGAAGAGAGAGACTTAAGTGTTTATACCTCGGTGTTTAGTTTGTCAATAGGATAAAGGAGAGCGTCAGCATCCAGTTGGATTACCCCAGTCTTCACTTAGACCTGAGTGGCCATGGGAAAATATCGTGATGGATTTTGTGGTATGGTTGTCGAAGGCGCGGTATGGTTATGATGCAATTTGTGTAGCAGGAAATCGATTGTCTAGATTTGCTCATTTCCTACCGATTCGAGTTATGTGGGGACCAAGGAGATTACAGAACTGTATGTGGAGCAGATTGTACGATTACATAGTGTACCCTTATCGATTGTATCAGATAGAGTTCTCGGTTTTACTTCTCATTTTCGGGAGAGTTTCTAGAAGACTATCGGATCAAAGATTTCTGTGAACACCTTATTCCACCCTCAAACTGACGGTCAGTCAGAGCAGACTATTCAGATGTTAAAAGATTTGTTGAGGTTGTGTGTTGCGAAATAAATAAGAGTTGGGATGAACATTTGCATTTGAACGAGTTCGCCTATAACTATAGCTTTTTGACTAGAATCGACATGACTCCATTTAAGGCTTTTCGAGAGAGGCGATTTAAGACTTTTGTTGTTGGGGCGAGGTTGGAAATGGACAGATTCTTGACTCAAACTTGGTAGATATGACATCTGAGGATCAAGTTGATCCGAGCGAGACTGTTGGTTGAGTAGAATCGATAGAAGAGTTTGGTAAACAGTAGGGGGTATGACCTTGAGTTCCAAGATGGAGATATTATATTTTGAAAGTTTTCTTATTAGAAGAGAGGATTGAGTTTTGTCTGAAAGAGAAAGTTTTCGCCGAGCTGTATTGGTTCTTTTAAAATTTTGGAGAAAGTGTGAAAAATGGCATATCATCTAGCATTATTACCGTGATTAGAAAGGATTCATTTAGTGTTTTGCGTATTCGTTCTAAAGAAGATTGTACTAGACCATTCTCAATTCTAGAGAGTCAACCGAAGGAGCCGAGCGGGAACTTGATTTATAAGGAATACGTGTGAAGATCGTAGATTGGAAGGTTCAAGAGTTGAGATCCAGATGTATTCTCTTATAAAAGTTTTGCGGGCTAATCATCACATTCAGGATGCGACTTGGGAAGTGGCATAGGATTTGAAGAAGAAATATCCAGAACTAATTGAGGATTGAGAAATTTCGGGGACGAAATTTTTGTAAGGTGGGTAGATTGTGATAACTTATAAAAAAAATGATTAGATAGCAGTGGGGCTAAAAAAAAAAAAAAAAAAAAATGTTTGGCTAATAAACGTGTGGGGATGAATGATTTCATTTTCAATTTCTTTCTCTCTCTCCTAATTTTTCTTTCTTCTTTTTCTCTCACTCTCTCTCTCACTGCAAAGTCTTGAAATCGTCGATGCCGCTTCACCGTCAACCATCAGCCTCCACGCGCCGGACCGCCTGCAAGCTGCCGTCGGCAGCTTTCCAGCGCCGCCAAGATCGAGCCGATACGCCGCCGGACGCTCCTCCACGCGCCGCTTGAAGGGAGCGACTCGCCGCCGGTTCTTCTGCAATTTCCGGCCACCTCCGATCACTTCTGACGTCACCTCCGGCGAGTGGGTACTTTTCAGGCCGAGATCTTTCCAACGCCGGTGGTCACTTCCTGATCCGACGTCGTTTGGGTTGTTTTCCGTTTTATAATTACCGGCAATTCGGGAATAATACTAGAAATTGAGATCCGACCGTTGGATCGACGATCCGAGTGTAGCAGATTGTTTATCTCGATTATACGAGCGTTTTGGTATATATATATCCACCGTTGAAAGTATCTGGTTGTGGGGCCCGCTTTTTGGTAGTGGGGCCCGATTTTCGTTGTGGGGCCCGCTTGTTCCGTTGAGCATATCAGCAAGTTCCGAAGCCATCGCTGTGATCCTTAAGATGTTTGTCGACCAGTGGATCTTTCTTTGAGAAGTTTGGAGATCGTTGGAGCTCGGTATGTGATTATTATCATTTTGGGGTGTAAATGATAGAATTGGAAAGTTTTGGACAAAATTGTGAATTTGCATATTTAAGAGGGTAAAATTGTAAATTCTGC
Source organism: Zanthoxylum bungeanum (assembly GCA_019454045.1). NCBI lineage: Eukaryota > Viridiplantae > Streptophyta > Magnoliopsida > Sapindales > Rutaceae > Zanthoxylum > Zanthoxylum bungeanum. Next base: position 35,157 of record SKCR01023282.1, on the reverse strand, counting down.
TACTTAGGGATTAAATAGTAATATTTAAGAATTTTAGGACTATTTGGGCGTATCGGAAAAGTTTAGGGGTAGAATAGAATAGTTTTGGGATAATTGGGGGACCTGATCGTAATTTTATATTTTTTCAGATTCTTGGTGAGGATATAGATTTATTCAGAGCTTTTGCATGGATCGAGGTAAGTACACTCTGTGGTGATTCTCTTAACATTTGTTTGATGATTGATGGTTGTGTGTGAGTCGGTATATATATATATATATATATAAATATGTTGGTATAATTATATATATATTTTGTTATATATAATTACATATTTGTGAGATATAATATTGAGATATTGAAAGCATGATAATACGGAATCATGATTGTTGAGATGAGTTTGATTGGATTGGATGTGAGATGTGATTGTGTTGATGTTGTGGGCTGTTGTGATATGCTGCCGGGTTTGGTATAATAGTGGTCGGATTAACGACGATATGAGATGTGATGATACCTCTGATGAGATGAGATGATGGAAAACCTTGGAAGTTGTCAGTGAGGACTCTTCCACTGGTTTTGATATGAGGGAGTACAGGGGCTTCCTATTTGAGTATATTTTTACTCACATTTTACGAGTTGATATGGTTGGAAACCTTGGAAGTTGTCATTGAGGACTCTTCCATTGGTTTTGATATGGGGGAGTACGGGGGCTTCCTCATTGAGTATATTTTAGACCTCTGTTATACTAGACCCGGAGTAGCAGCCATGTTTGATGGATGTTTGTATTGTTGTGGGATGATTGTTGAGATGATATTATAATATATGTTATTTTCATATATTGTATTATAATATAAATTTATATGTTTATATATGAATGTTGGAAAATGGACTGAGTAATCGATAGCATGAGAACATAAAATGTGAATACTAATTTGAGATATAAATTGTATATTTATACTATGAATTATAGTATTGAGTATTATGTGATATTGAGATGAGTTGATGGATGAAATGAGATGAGATGTGTTGTATTGGATGCTGTGTGAGATTATTGTTATGCTACCGGATTTAGTATGATAATGGTTGGAGATAGATGTGATGAGACATCAGGTGGTTTGTGATATTGGTAACTCTTGGGAGTTGTGATGAGATACTCTCTCATTGGTTTTGATATGGTGGGAAACCTTTGGAGTTGTGATGAGGTACTCTCCTATTGGTTTCAATCCATTATTATACCGAATCCGGATAGCAAACCTTGATTGATGAGATGTGTTGTTGTGAGTATGTTTTGTCTGAGATAGTTGTTAGATATATATATACTTATATAAATATTCATATTTTGTTGGTGAGGTCATGTTGAGAGAATGAGTGTTTACTTGCTGAGCTTTTTAAGCTCATTCCCCTCTTCCCCCAAACATTTCAGGTAGTTCGCGAGAATAGCAGGAGCAGTACCAGATTTGGATCCACGTGCCACAGTTGTATTTTCGGGTTGGTCCAGACATTTGAGTCGTCATTTGTATTTTGATCGAGTCTTGTGTTGTAAACCATAAAGGTTGTGTATATTTTATGAGTTTGTAATTTGTGATATATTATGTGTGTATTTTAAATTGGTTGATTTGTCATATAGAGTGCTCGAGCTGAAGTTGATCGCGGAACTCTTTCTAGAGTTGGGCCCGCCCTAGGGAGGGGGTCGTGACAATATATATATTTGGATCTTGGGTAATTAACAATTAATCTATTTATTTTAAGAAATTATCCAAAATATTGGTGCTATTATTTTTGTTACTGTTAGATCTAATATTTTAAGGATAAAAAAGTATTTATGTGTGGTATAACCTTTTTTTTTTTTAAAATAAAAGTTATTATCAAAGGTGAAACATCAAAGCAAAAACTCAAAATCCGAACTTAGCACATTTGGAATAATCTAATCATATATATGATAATGAAATAGGTTTTAACAGAAATATATATACTACGTACATAGACATTTATATAATTTTAAAAACAAATGCAAGGAGTAATTGAGTAATTGGCTCAAACTATAGGAACTAAAAGAGCATTTACCCTTTGTTTAAGAAATAAAATAAGTGGCTTACCTGCTGATAAGATCTTTTGGGAGTGCTTCATGGTCAAATCGCCATTGCTTGTCATAGGCAACCGAGCTGAGCTCTACAGAGTATTTTCCAGGTGAGAATGTGCTTTCAATGATTCCACCAGCATTAATAAGTGCTTCTCGAGCTAACGCATTGATCTCCATTGTGTAGCGGAAATGAGGTTGCAGTAATCTATTAATAGGATGCATTGCGCTGAGTTGTCGATTGGTTGCAATTATATAAGGTTCTGTGCAACAATGAGTTCTTAACCTGCAACAATAATTAAAAACAATTGTTAGATAATCATCATTTTAAGCAATATTGCTTCAACTTAAAATTGAAAATAATAGAATGAATCGTATACCAATGGCTAACAAGCTGATGATAGCCAGAATCATGAGCAAGGACGTGAGCTTTGGCTATCCTCCAAAGCCAGCAATCTGTAGAGTGCCAACTTGGTGTAAATACTTGTTTCCATTGTGGCTTACCATCCATAGGTGGCCGAGTTAGTTCAATGGCTAATGGTCTTAATGTGCCACTTGGGTATGAGAAGAATAACGTGCGAGATCCATACAGCGTCGTGCCTTTAAGCTCTCTCACTTTTTCCACATATGGTAGTAACAGATCATGGTAATCCAAGATGAACAACTTCTTTTGTTGTATAGCCTGCATCAAACAAAAATAGAGAAATAAATTATAGTTGGTAATAATTCTTTTTTAACGATCTGTATATTAGAAGTAATTATTTGGTACAATAAATGTATAAGTAATATGGTAATATTAACTAGTAAGCAAGAAAATTAGTATAACCCCCATTATGTTTGGGGGGGGGGGGTATGTAGCTGTTTGTAATATAACTACTATTTATTTGATAATTTGTAATATTTTTGCACGCGTGATGATAAATTATTTTAGATTGTTGTATATGCGATATGACGGTGGTATCCTATTACATTGTAGAATTTTTTTAATATTAGATACCTCTTCAACTGTCATGATGCCTCCAATTTCTTTTTCGATCAATTCTAAGGTGATTGTTGATTCTGATGGACCGTAAATTTCAGAGTCGAGTGTGCTCTTCAATGGCCATTCCTGCATGATAAAATTATAAAAGTAGACATTGTATTCATTAACATACCTAAAATAAATGTAAGCAAATAAATTTCAGATACATTTTCTCTCTCTCTTTCTAATACTTTTCTTAGGGTGAAGTATAAAGTTATATCAATTTAGGGGGTGTATTCAATTTAGATTTTAAAAGATTATTTATGGATAAATAAGTCTAATGGATTTTAAATGAATATTTAAGAATGTAATGACTTATAAGATTTTGTTACAGTTATTTTAATCAAGATTTTTTACTTATTGGATTTTAAAAGATTTATATAATAAGAATTTAAAAGATTTGAAAGGACTATATATATATATATATATATATTACTTTTATGATGCTAACCAATCAACTTTTAATCAGATTATGAGTAATGTCTATCTAGTTCAATGAGACATTCTTTTATTGGGCTATTCTCGTCACCTCCATTGAATTAATAATGCTATAATTTCTATCATGGTTAGGTGGGGATGCCTCAACCGTTACAACTATATTTTCTTTACAAGCTATGTTGGCGGTAATATTTCATGGACATAAGCAATCTATCAATATTTTACTAACATTATAGATTAATTTACTGACAAAAATGCTTAATTATCTCAGATTATTTTCTGAGTTTCTGTGACAGAATGTCATGTCTCTGACCTAGGAATAAAAGATAACACCTCAGCATCAATGATCTTAATAATTGATAAATAATTTTTTCCTTAAATTTGGTTTTTTTTTTTTAAAAAAATACAAGTAAAAAATTAGCGAGAAAACAAGGAAAAAAATCATTGCTGTGCTAAATTCCCTTTGTACATTATCATCTATCTGATTGAAGAAAATCTGTTGGCCTCAAAGAAAATCTAGGAAATTATCTTTAAATGTGAAAGAATTTTCCTCCTCGAAAATGAAATTCATTAAGAAAAATGGTTTGAGGATCAAAAAAATCTTATGTAAAAAGTCTAATGGGTTAAGATATGATTTTTTTTTATAGAGTTTGATATTTAACCTAAAAAAGTCTTTTAAAATCTCAATTGAATACACCCCCTTAGTCATAATCTAAAAAACATGAGGACATTTTTTAGACCAGACTTACAGTAAGATTCTTATGCTATGAATACGATCATTTTTTCCATGCTTTTCTTATCAACCAAACAACAGGTAATTAATGCGTAAGGCACACGAAACAGTATGAATGATTAAGGATCTTTCACCTTCGTTACCACTCATGCAATTTAGAGACAAAAAATTGGACAATCCCTCGTCTTTACAATGTTATTAATTTTTTTAAAAAAACTATATACATGCTAGCCGTACCGTAACCACTCTTATGCTGTATGGGTTGAGACCAGCTAGAGTCTGCCTGCCAAATTCTTCTTCCCTAAACCAAAAGAATTTGTCTCCTGCAATGCAAAACATTCATAATATAATGTTATTATGAAAGCAAACAATTAATTTTAGAATGTGAGATATTTAAGAGATTCAATTCTTACTATCCATTGTTTCTGGGGTCTCAAACCGCAGAACATCTTTGCCTGTATCTTCAATTCCCTTAACCAATCTGGGAAGTATTGTTCTCCAAAATGGTTTTTCTTTGAACTTTTCAGGCATAGGCACGTTAATTCCTTCATTGAAGAGCGAGTCTATAGCTGTGAAGTATGGAAACCCTAAATCAGTGTCAATAATGGCGGTTTCTAATGATGGTACTAATCCATGCAATACTGAGTATAGTGTCTTGGCTGAAAATTGTAGTTGCTTTATCTCTGAGAAAGCTTCATCTCTTGGTATGTAGTTGATGAGGGCCCTTGTCTCCGAGGCTGGATCTGCATGTGAAAAAAGGTACAAAGTCTCAAATCTAAACAGTGAAAGAAAATTTGAATTGAGTAAATAATGAATAAAATGAAGAGTATACGGGGATGGTGTTGTGATCGGAAAAGTGATCACGTACACGACAGTGTGTACGAAATCACTGTTTTCTTTTCTTGTATCCTTGAAGAAAGAAAAAAAAGAATAAAATGAAGAGTATGTGTCATATCCCACCTGTCTTAGAAGGTGGACGTCCCGTTCTACAACGTCTAGGATAAGGGTGTTCTTTACCACCAAATACTGGTCGTGCCAATTCCGAATTAAAATCAGGGTCACCAAGATCATTATACACATCATAATCATAAATTCTTTCATGCGTTTGGCGCTCTCCTTCTCCATTGCCTCGCAAGTTGTTAAGTTCCTCAGCTCTTAACCTCGTCAATCCATTAGGTGTTTGTGAAGGCAAATATGACTGAGTTATAAAAAAAAAACTTGAGAAATACGATTAATGAGATAGTAAATTGTGTGTGTATATATTTATGAAATATTATATGTTTATAGAGGGGAATATGATCGATAAAAAAAATCAATAACAAAGGAAAACTGATTAAAACCCGCATTGTGATTAATAAATGCATCATTTTCATCCATATTCAAAACCTATCAAAACTCGTAAACAATTAAAAATCGTTAACTTTTTTTTTTTTGGTAAGATCCGAAACTGACCTTATTTGTAAAGAAAATTCTCTTCTTTTTGTCGACGTGCTTTGACTGAACCCATGAGCCACATGTTATGTTCACAGGACCATTCCGGAGACCATCAAGAACAATATCATGCAAATGCATCTCTTTGTGGTGCTCATTTTCCACCAAAATGGCACCAATTTCTCCAAAACTTGGCGGAACTTCGAATTTTGACTCATATTTTATGTGTCCGTCGTCATCCTCGCCCGCTCTGTGTGCATAACCTTTGATGGTGGGCTTCTCTGCTCCCGTCTCTTAAACAATTAAAACAATGGTAAGTGAAATATACACAAATTTTATTTTCGGGGAGAAGCCCGCAAAAATGTCCCGAAAGTTTGCTTAATTGTACAGGTTAATCTTTTTAATTTTAAAACTGATCACACAATTAACTATAGTTTTTTTTTTTTTTTGGAAAAATACGTATAAATATATAACAGTTGGATCGCTATAATCAAGGAATATATTTGTCTAAATCTCTGCTCTTATCAAAAAAAAAAAAGGTATGTGTGATCATTTTTAAAACTAAGGCGGTCTGTATATTTTTACCCAACTCTTTGAGGACTTTATTTTATGAAAATGTCAGTAGCAATAAAAGAAAAGAGTAGTGATATGATTTATAATTTAGGGTACTTACTGGGATCAAGCTCGGCGCTAACTAGCTCCAAAAGGAGTGATTTACCAAACAAATCCTTTACATCGTCTACAACATCTGGGATAAGACCACCAACAGATGGTTTCACAGTTACAATAGCCTTAACTTTAGTAGACTTTTCAGTAAAATTTTCTATTGCTTTGATATTGACACCAGGAGATATCCCAACTCTAATTTTGGGTACATTTTTTAATGAATGACATGACTGAAGTGCACGAAAAGCATGCACATTTCCTTGGAGAAATGGCTTTGACAATGGAACCAGGGTTTTGATAGACTGAGACCGATAAACTTGTGGCTTCAACATTTTCTTAAGATCTAGTACAAGATGCTTTAACTCGTTGGCTAGCTATGTGAAGAATCCCATTCTTTATATAGAGAACTGGGAAAGCGAGAGAAAGGTCAGAAAATCATGGCTGCATGGGCTTCATTTACTCCTTTGAGATAAGGGATTTTAACACAGACCTTCCTTAAGGTTTTTCATAATATAACAAGTAGATATAATATTTAGCTCAAGTAAATACTTACATCCCTACATGTACAAAATTGTTAGTCGACCATTTGTGTGAAGTTTAAGATTGTAATTGCACAATTAATGTAGAAAATATCAACACTTCACTCTACCATTAATTCAGGTTTGTAGCAATCTCGTAAAATAAGTAATTCATTGATACAACAGAAATATAAGTGACGTAATATTATAAATTAATAAACATATAATATGTATAGAATTTTTGGTGTAGAAGAGATCAAAATTAACAACAATGCTTGTTGATTTTTTTTGTTAATAAATGACCTCGAGGCAAGAGACTCCCAAGAATAGAAATGACAAAATGTGGATTTGGATTCTAATTCGTTTATATTCGAATTATATTATATGTATCCGAATCCGCTAAAAAAATATACGGATCCATATGTGAGTATTATCCATGCGGATCTTCGGATATCCGGATCCATCAAAAATTCTGGATTTTTATTTTTTATTTTCGAATTATTTGATTTTAAATTTTTAAAATAAAATAATATTTCTAACTAAATAATAGTAATTTAACATCTAAAATAATATTTACAATTCAAAATCAATCCAAAATCATTCAAATCTAAGTATAAAAGTATAATAAAATTAAAAATAAAAATAAAATTTAATATTTTATTTCCGGATTCGGATATCTAGATTCCGCATTTACTTGAATTTGGATTTGTGCGGATCTTTAAAATATAAATCCGGATCTTGCATATCCGATTAATCTTACCATCCCTACTTAAAGAACAAAAAGTTTCATCCCAATTAGATTGACACCTAAGACATTAAATTATTAAGCTCTAATCTGAGTAATGCTCGAGGAAAGAGGATGAAGGATAAGAAAATCGGAGGGACTGATGTATCCTCCTCGAGGAGAGGCCGGTAACCTATTTCTTGAATATTGTATGCAAATTTTAATTCTTGACATGTTAAGGACCTGTGAAACTTTGTTAATTTTATTTATGAGCTCTGTCAAACCAAAATTTAGACTCTGCTACATGTGATCACTTCAAATTAACTATGCTAATAGAAATCAATAGAAATCTTTTATCTATCTGTTATTATGATAAACCACAGGGGAAATATTTTTAAAATCTGTGAAATGATATGGTGGATACAGAAGATAGCGTTTGGAAACCCCATGCACATTAAGTAGGAATGGTTCCGGCTTCAGAGTGATATTGGGTTCCATTTCCTGTGCAGGACATGGATTCTTCTTTTAATTTATTTCTGTCATGGGGCCTTTTATAAGAATTGTGATTTAGTGCTGAGGTGAGTTTGTACTCATGAATATTGGATCAATGGTCAAGAGACGAGTAGGGCATATATTAAATAAATTTTGACATATGATTCGGTGTTAAGTCAAAATTCAGTTCAATACTGAAACTATGAAGTTATAATATAGGCACCGAATTTGATTCGGTGATAAGCATAACCTGATGAATTTGTACTCGTGAATAATGGATTAATAGTTGAGTGTTTTCTGTTAAATTGGCGGCCTCCTCTCATAGGTTGTGTTAAAGCTATTTCTGATGGCCACTTTTGGGAAAATCTCGATTCTTTGACTTGTGGCAAAGTTTTTTGTAACCGTAATTGATGTGATCCTAGCAGCATCATAATCGGATCAAAGTATAATTGATCCAGTCCATGTATCAGTTGGATCAATTATAAGACACAGAGCTCAGAAGAACAAAGACGTTATGGCAGGCCTAGCCAACCGTTATGTAGCCGAATTGAATAAGCACATTAGAGACCAAAAGGACTTCAAGGAATATGGTTCAAGAGTTACACAATTGACTCAAGTTACCGAGGAGCAGCATGGATCAATTTCATTTGTTTAGACTTAGTTTCATTATACTATTATTATTTATTTTTTTATTTACATGTATGGATCAAAACTTGGATGCATGTTTTATTTAGCTCTGCGTTAGTTTATTTTTATGTATTTGTTGGTATCATAATGGGCTAGGAATTAGGAATTATGGGCTTGAGTTGATAATAAGTAGTTTAAGATTATTTTTGTCATTTTGCATCTATTAGGGTTTGACTCATGTAACTATTTAAAGGCATATTTTCAACGAAAAAAGGGGATCTTCTGATGAACATTAAAAAATGCACACTTAATAAAAGATAAATTAATCATTTTACACTTATAATTTCATTAATCTCCTTAATTTAGCACATTTATAAAATAATAATTATATTTATGTTTTATATATTTTTATTATGATTTTTATTTATTCTGTAGGTAAAATACTACTTCAAATACTCAACAAGAAAAATGGATATGATATCTGAATTTTAAAACCCAGAAACCCAAAAGAGCATGACAACTATATGCAAATCGAATTTGGAAAACATTCACCTTGTTTAGATTGGCGAAAAAATAAGCTTATGATGTATTTACCCACACATGTATTTTATTATTATAATAATAAATATTTATATAATATATATAATATATTTTGGAGGACCCACCAATATTTTATATATATAATATTTTTTTATATATTATATTGGAGGTCCCACCAAGTTTATATATATATATATATATATATATATATATATATATATATTATCATAATAATAATATAATAATAATATATAATAAATAAATAATTATACATTTAATGACAACCCACGTGGGTTGTCATTGACAAAATTGCAAACACAGCTTGCAATTTTAAAAGAGGTGTTCAGTGCCTCTTTTCTTCAGTCTGCTCCATATTTCTCTCTGATAATTTATGATGTTTCAGCTATTGTATGTTTTATTTTTCATGCTTTGTTGTAATTTCTTTTTTTCTCTTCGTAATAAAATTATGCAAGTTTTATTCAAATCATAAGTAGCTAATTTCATTTTATTAGGGTAAATGGTGAAGCTCTTAATATGAAAATATAAATTAATATTACTTATATTATAATATATGAATTGTAATATAAAGACTAATATTTAATTTTAATCTGGATTAATTATTGACAGATTTTGTTACCGTCTATATGACTGGTTTTATTTATTTGATATAATTGAGTATCTAACTGAACTTATTATAAACAAATATTAGCATTGTCTTTATGACTGGTTTTATATGTTTTAGCATAATTAATTCATGAAATAAATTAACTGAGTAATAATAACAATTTATATATTATAAAAAGTAAGATTCTCTCCATTTGAAATATTAAAAGTGGATCTCCCAGCCCCGATATTTTATTTTATTGTTACGGTCCAATTTAAAATTGTCAATCACTTCAAACAATTCAATTATTTTATTTTCACTCGAATTATTATTTGATTTTACTAAATCTATTCCATATGAATCGAACCCGGACTTGACATGTTATTTTATTACTTCTACACTCTTAAACTTTGGAGTAAATATCACTTTGTGAGTGTGTCAAGTTTTTGGCGCCATTGTTGGGGAATATAATTTAGTAGATAGAATAATAATTTAGCATTCTTGCATTTCTTTTCTTTTATTTTTTATTTTTTTGATTTTTTTTATTTCTTTTGTATTTTCTCCATCTTATTTTTCCTTCTTTTTTACATTTGTGTAGATCCATGATGTTCTGATTGATCCTAAATGAACCCTGAACCCAGACATCTCACATATTGATAATCTTTGTACTTGATTCTTCAAGGTTACATGAAACATAAAACTCAATTAAAATGGAGCTTGTATTTTGCCAAAGAATTTCTTGAATCATCCATATTTAGAGATTATTCCATAATTTTTTGTGAGAACCTAATTCGAGAAATTGAGACAACTGAGCGAGAAATTCAATTGAGATATGAATTGACAAGAATCAGATGACGTTTTTATATCTCATCACTATATTTGTATTGTCTTTTGTTTTGTCATTTATATTTTTTTTTCACTTGTTTATTATTATTTTTAAGTATTGCATTTACATATTTAAATTTTAGCATATAGTCAGCATTTAGATTGCATGAGACATTGGTCTCGATTATCTAGCGGTAGATTAAATAGAGATTATTCATCACCTTCATTGTCAGTTAAAATGGTCGATAATCGAAATGAAAACCTACATGACCGAGATGAAAATCTAGTTGATCAGGTAGAGCATGAGTCTCAACATGACGATCTTAATCATCATAGGACACTCAGACAATTCATGAATCTCACTAGGAAAAGATCACCATCTTGCATTGTTTTCCCCCAGATGCATCACAATTTAAATTTAAACAATGAGTCATCCAACTTTTACCTATATTTCACGGTCTAGAATATGAAAATCCTTATCAGCACTTAAGGGAATTCAAAAAGGTATGTAATACTTGCACAAAATAAAATTACAGCATGAATATAATTCGACTCAAGTTTTTTCCCTTTTCTTTAAAGGATATAGTTAAAATTTGACTGCAAAACCTTAGGTCGCTATCCATCAGAACATATGATGATTTGTAAGAACAATTTCAAAAAAATATTCTTTCATTCTCATAGGACAAACTCCTTTAAGAGGGGAATCATAACTTTCACACAAGAGTTGGGGGAACACTTTACCAATATTGAGAGAGATTGAAAAAAATGTTAAATGTTTGTCCACATCACGGGTTTGAAACATGGAGGCTGGTTTCTTACTTCTACGAGGGTTTAACACCCCAAAATAGACAAGTAGTAGAAATGATGTGTAATGGTGAGTTTATGGACAAAAGTCCCAAAGATGCACTAGATTACCTAGAACATACAGCAGAGAATGCACAACATTAGGACACAATTGGCACTTTATGAGTAGTCTGTAAAACTATAGTCATCTGGTAGAGGCATGTTTAACTTTAGAGAATATCATGACCTTTCTGCCAAATATGCATATCTAAATAAAAAGGTTGAGGCGTTAAAAATGAGGAAGAATGATCATGTCAAGTCAATTCAAGAAGTCACATGTCATATATGTAATTTAAATGAACATGTTGATGGTGTTTTTAGGCACTATGGTATTTAAGACAGCATGACAGGGGCAAAAGGGTAATTTTCTCCTTGGTCAAAGATCATTAATACCGACCCGACCACATGAGTGAGTGGCCGAGAAATTTATGATCCGATAACCGACCACTTTGGTTCGGATGACCGAGCACTATCAGATCGGTAGCAGCATTCTCAGCACAAATGACCATCATGACCGACCTCATGAAGACCGGGAATATGGCGAGATATGCTCCAGAAGATAAGTTATCCTACTTTCATGGGGAAAACTGATGAGTCAGTGTCCAAATAGGATAAAAAAAGTGAAGGTAGTTTTAATTATGAATCCTTATGGGAAAAGAGAATAGTTTTGACTAAGAATCCTTATGGGAAAAGGAAATTGTTTCAACTAGGAAATTCTTGTACAAATAGGAATATGATTTCTTCACCATTATAAATAGGAGGGTAGAGTGAGTGTAGAGGGGGAGAACAAAAAGGGAGAATAAGAGGAACAAGTTGAGAGCAAGGGAGAGTTGAGATCAGAATCACCAAGCTCTAACTTGTAAAACACAAAGAACGGTCTGAGAAGCGCATTTTGAATAATAAAAGTATCATCTTGTTTGTGCCCGTGGACGTAGATCGGATCCAAATCCACCGAACCACGTTAAATCTCCTTGTTGATTGGTGTATTTATCTGTTTTTCTGCTAAGTTTGCTTTTGGTCCCCCATAACCAAACAAATTCACTATTGAAGGAGGATTTCCTCGGGAGTGATATTCCAATATTACCCTGAGACCAAAATCCACCGTCAACAGTTGGCGCCGTCTGTGAGGAACTGGACAAAAAGCAACTCGCGTAGTAAGACAATGGCAGAAGGCGGGAATCATCAATCTTCAGGGAGTCCAGCAACAGACTGGATGAAAAATATGGAAGAAAGCATGAAATCCATGATGGATCGGTTGGAGAGAATGGAGGGAACGAACAACGAGAGACCAGACATCGGAACCAGTCGAAGAAAAAGTGAAAGAGCAGAAGGGAAAAGAGTGATAGACACAAGTGAAGACGATAGACCCAGGAGGAGGGGCCCCAATGGGATATAATCCGTAGTTGTAGAAAAAGATTCGCAAACAAAGGACACGTGGGAAGAAGAAGAAGAAGGAAGACCATCACCGGATCCCTCCTATGACAGTCTCTACGACTTCAGAAAAGAGGACATGGAGCATAACGAAAGTGTGCGGGAAATTCCAAGGGATGAGGAACGCCGCACCCGGGGCAATAGACACACGGAAGGGCACAGGATACGACATGGCGGCGCAAGCAGCGAAATAAAATCTTGGTTAAAAAAGGAAATGACCAAGTGGGGAGTAGGCCTCAAGACCGATGCAGGGGATGCCCGGGATAGTGAGGAGGAATCTCCCCTCGCGGAAAAAATAAGGTCGGCAAGATTCCCAAAGCGATTCAGCATGCTGACCATGGCACCCTACAAAGGCCACTTTGACCCGAAATCACACATCGAAAGCTTTGTCTTGTTGATGGAAGTCCAGGGAGTAGTAGGAGATGCCATCTGCAAAGTGTTCCCCCTAATTTTAGGTGGACCCGCCATCCTATGGTACAGAAGTCTGTCTCCGGGGAGCATCGGAGACTTCACACAACTTAAGAAGTCGTTCATTCGACACTTTAAAGGGGCCTGCGTTCCCAAAAAGACGATTGGAGAATTAAGACTTATGAAGCAAGGAGATGACGAACCCCTGAAAATTTTTATTGAAAGATACCACAACATGGTACTGGAAGTCGGAGGATATGAGTCCCTAGAAGCCCTAGAAAGCTTAAAGGGAGCCCTAAAAGTTGGGAGGCTATGGACTCATCTGAGAATCCAGGACACGCCGGATTATGCCACCGCCCTAGAGGTAGCCCGGAAGTTTGTCTTGGTAGAAAGCGAAGAAAAGATCTCCCGAAGGGGGACGGCCATTCGGGAAAGAATAGCAAGAACAGAGGCTCCCCGACGACCGGACAGGGAGTTCAAAAGATTCAATCCAAAACCCAAAGAATTCAAACCGATACCTCGAAGAGAGTAGGAATGAGGGGTCGCGACCCAGGTGAATCATGTAGTCCGAGAAGAAACATATATTCCCCTGAGCAAACCACCAGGGCGAATCATCATGGAAATACAAGAAAAATGCCTCTTAATAGAACCCGACCTCAGGAGATTCCCCCCAGATAAAAGGAACCAGAAGTCTTACTGCGTACATCATAATCTGAGGGGGCACACAACGGACGAATGCAAGGATCTGCGGGAACAAATGGAAGACCTGGCGAGGAATGAATATTTAAATAAATACATTGACCATGAAGTTATGGCGACTAGGCAGATGACACATAGCACTGACCAGAGATTCTAATCGGTCAGGGAAAAACTATAACAAAACTCGGGAGTCAGACGTACTAGAAACGGAACAGGCCCCGGGATTACAAGGTGGTCGGTCGGTTCCAAACAATGCCCACAAATGAGCCAAATATAAAGTTTTTTCTCGAAATATCCCGCAGAAGAACTGTAAGGAGGACAGTATGTCCCCAAATATGAATAAAAACATTTTTCATCCGCTTTCTTAAAACAAAGTTGAAAGCCATATACAAAAACGGGGGACATACTCGACGCCCACTACAAAAGACAGTTGGCACCAAGGCCGCTTCAACCATCGGCTCGAGACTGGATTTCGTTCCGCCGAGGCCACAAGATTACCTGGCTCGGACTGGATTCGTTTCGCCGAGACCACTTGTTTATTCGGCTCGGGGCTGGATTCGTTCCGCCAAGACCACTTGTTGATTCGGCCCGGGGCTGGATTCATTCCGCTGAGGTCAGATGTTTTCTTTCCGGCACAGGTCTGCTCTTGTACCACCGAGATCGATGTTTATTTCAGCTCGGGGTCGGGTTACGTCCCACCAAGTCGGCTCCTTCAGACTGGGGACGTAACATTCCCTCAAGTCCAAGTGTCTTTCTCAGCTCGGGGTCGGGGTACGTCCCACCGAGTCAGCCCTTCGGACTGAGGACGTAACATTCCCCTAGGTCCAAGTGCCTTTCTCAGCTCGGGGTCGGGGTACGTCCCACCGAGTCAGCCCTTCGGACTGGGGACGTAACATTCCCCCAGGTCCAAGTGCCTCTTTTCATTCGGGGTCGGGTTACGTCCCACCGAATCAGCCATTCGGACTGGAGACGTAACATTCCCCCAGGGCCAGGTGTTCATCTCAGCTCGGGGTCGGGTCGTGTCCCACCGAGTCCGTCCTTTTGGTCTGGGGACGTAACATTCCCCCAGGGCCAAGTGTTCATCTCAGCTCGGGGTCGGGTTACGTCCCACCGAGTCCATCTTTTTGGTCTGGGGACGTAACATCCCCTAGGGCCAGGTGTTCATCTCAACTCGGGGTCGGGTCATGTCCCACCGAGTCCGTCCTTTTGGTCTGGGGACGAACATTCAACATTCTAGGGCCAGGTGTTCATCTCAGCTCGGGGTCGGGTCATGTCCCACCGAGTCCGTTTTTTGGTCTGGGGACGTAACATTCCCCCAGGGCCAGATGTTCATCTCAGCTCGGGGTCGGGTCATGTCCCACCGAGTCCGTCCTTTTGGTCTGGGGACGTAACATTCCCCCAGGGCCAAGTGTTCATCTCAGCTCGGGGTCGGGTCGTGTCCCACCGAGTCCGTCCTTTTGGTCTGGGGACGTAACATTCCCCCAGGGCCAATTGTTCATCTCAGCTCGGGGTCGGGTCATGTCCCACCGAGTCAGTCCCTTTGGTCTGGGGACGTAACATTTCCCCAGGGCCAGGTGTTCATCTCAGCTCGGGGTCGGGTCATGTCCCACCGAGTCCGTCTTTTTGGTCTGGGGACGTAACATTCCCCCAGGGCTAGGTGTTCATCTCAGCTCGGGGTCGGGTTACGTCCCACCGAGTCCATCTTTTTGGTCTGGGGACGTAACATTCCCCCAGGGCCAGGTGTTCATCTCAGCTAGGGGTCGGGTCATGTCCCACCGAGTCCGTCCTTTTGGTCTGGGGACGTAACATTCCCCCAGGGCCAGGTGTTCATCTCAGCTCGGGGTCGGGTCATGTCCCACCGAGTCCGTCTTTTTGGTCTGGGGACGTAACATTCCCCCAGGGCCAGGTGTTCATCTCAGCTCGGGGTCGGGTCATGTCCCACCGAGTCCGTCCTTTTGGTCTGGGGACGTAACATTCCCCCAGGGCCAAGTGTTCATCTCAGCTCGGGGTCGGGTCGTGTCCCACCGAGTCCGTCCTTTTGGTCTGGGGACGTAACATTCCCCCAGGGCCAGGTGTTCATCTCAGCTCGGGGTCGGGTCGTGTCCCACCGAGTCCGTCCTTTTGGTCTGGGGACGTAACATTTCCCCAGAGCCAGGTGTTCATCTCAGCTCGGGGTCGGGTCATGTCCCACCGAGTCCGTATTTTTGGTCTGGGGACGTAACATTCCCCCAGGGCCAGGTGTTCATCTCAGCTCGGGGTCGGGTCGTGTCCCACCGAGTCCGTCCTTTTGGTCTGGGGACGTAACATTCCCCCAGGGCCAAGTGTTCATCTCAGCTCGGGGTCGGGTCGTGTCCCACTGAGTCCGTCCTTTTGGTCTGGGGATGTAACATTTCCCCCGGAGCCAAGTGTTCATTTCAGCTCGGGGTCGGGTTACGTCCCATCGAGTCGGTCTTCGTCAGCATAAGGGCAAAGCATTGTCTCCAAGGGTAGATATCGGGATCCTCGTTGACTGAGCACATGACGGTGGCAGGAAGGACCAGATTTGCAGTCAAGGCATTTTTCTCTGCGATTCCTGGAATGACCACCGACGGATTCATCGGCACACCATCTTTTTTATAGTTCCCGGCATTAACTCGCAAACTCGTTGGTACTGAGAACTAGGAGACAGATGTTGATGGTGTTTTTAGGCACTATGGTATTTAAGACAGCACGACAGGGGCAAAAAGGTAATTTTCTCCTTGGTCAAAGATCATTAATACCGACCCGACCACATGAGTGAGTGGCCGAGAACTTTATGATCCGATAACCGACCACTTTGGTTTGGATGACCGAGCACTATCAGATCGGTAGCAGCATTCTCAGCACAAATGACCATCATGACCGACCTCATGAAGACCGGGAATATGGCGAGATATGCTCCAGAAGATAAGTTATCCTACTTTCATGGGGAAAACTGATGAGTCAGTGTCCAAATAGGATAAAAGAAGTGAAGGTAGTTTTAATTAGGAATCCTTATGGGAAAAGAGAATAGTTTTGACTAGGAATCCTTATGGGAAAATGAAATTGTTTCAACTAGGAAATTCTTGTACAAATAGGAATATGATTTCTTCACCATTATAAATAGGAGGGTAGAGTGAGTGTAGAGGGGGAGAAGAAAAAGAGAGAATAAGAGGAACAAGTTGAGAGCAAGGTAGAGTTGAGATCAGAATCACCAAGCTCTAACTTGTAAAACACAAAGAACGGTCTGAGAAGCGCATTTTGAATAATAAAAGTATCATCTTGTTTGTGCCCGTGGACGTAGGTCGGATCCAAATCCACCGAACCACGTTAAATATCCTTGTTGATTGGTGCATTTATCTGTTTTCTGCTAAGTTTGCCTTTGGTCCCCCATAACCAAACAAATTCACTATTGAATGAGGATTTCCTCGGGAGTGATATTCCAATATTACCCTGAGACCAAAATCCGCCGTCAACAGAACATGTCACACAAGTTTTCCCAACCTTGCCAGCCCTGTGAGAATGTCTTCATAACCAAGTCAGTTCCATAAACACATTCAAGTGATCAAATCCAAACTCATACTCCCAAACCTACAATTCTGGTTGGAGAAACCATCTAAAATTTAATTGGATGGATGATAACCAAGCACAACCATCGCAACAACCTCATCAGGTACACTGGAATTTCCAACAAGAGTAATAGTTGATTCTTCCTCATAAGATGACTTTAGTTACAGTCTGTTGATACAACTCTTCCATTCTAGTTCTTCGAGGGTGAACCTGATTCCTAACATAACACATTTTACCTTTTAATTTTAAATTATAGTTTGTCTTTATTGTTTGTTCATTGTTGTTGTAAAATCTTATCCCATTCCGGTGCTTCTAGGTTGATGCACCATGCAGCTCATCTACTAGTTCATCTACAATGGGAATGAGAAACTTATTTTTGATTGTGAATGCATTCAGAGCTCTATAATCCACATAAAACTGAAAAAGGAAAAAGATTGAGGTTGTGCTGGATGATTCCCCCATCTAACATTTCTTTGATCAATTTTTCCATTTATGCCTTTTGGAAATGAGGATATTTGTGGTTTCACATTAACTCGAGAAGAGTTGGGCATAAAATGTATGTAATGATCCAGATGCCATGCTGGAGGTAGGCATATTAGATTGAACAAAAAACTTTTGAAAACTCATCAAGTAATCATTGTATTTTGGGAACGATTATTGATTTTAATTCTGAAGCTAATAAGACCTGGAACTAAAAACGAGTAGCTATGGAATCAATTACAATCATTCTCTTTAACTGAGGAAGAGACATAAGATCAACTGATCGCCTTGAGTCTCCAAACTACCATTTAACTTCTGTTAACTTCCGTTAGCTACTAGCAACTAACAAATTTCCATTTAACTACTAACAAAATTTATTAACTAATTTCTCAAAGTCAATGCGGGCCAAACCCCCATACTCAGCCATCGATTGTTCCACCTCATTCACTGAGCAACGATGGCCCTCATTTTAGCCTCTTTCCTCATTCGGCTTTCCTCGAGACGGCATTGAATTTCTTTTAACTGTCGCTCCAGGTCCATGAAGACTGATTCCTCGGTCACCAGCTCTTCTGTGGTATCCCTCATGGCCTGATGTAGCGTCCCAATAGATTCACGGAGTATTTCCTTCCTCACTACGGAAGAGCGAAGCCCAACCTTCTGGCTATTAACAATACGGTACCGAGAGAGAAGGTTCGATATGCCATCTTGCATCTCTTGGAGGAAAATCCGATCATCCACAGGTATTGGCAATGCAGGGAGGGCCAATAATCGGCTTAATTCGAAGGAACACCGGTCTAATTGAAGGACGTTCCCAGGCTGAACAGCTTGGCTAACCTCCAGTTCAGCAAAAGAAGCATAATGACCGAGGATCTCCCGAAGCCCCCCAAATATGTGCTCGTGCTGACTGAAGGCGAGAGTGGCCGAGAAGAGGTAGAGGACATTTGTCCCAAACGGTCCAAAAGGCTCTGGACCGATTGCAGCAATGGGTCAGACACCTACACATAAAGAAAGAATTAGAAAAACAGGCAAAATACCACGAGTCAAAATAAGAGGGAAAGAAACTCACCATCCCAGAACCAGAGCTAGAACGCTGATTCGCCCGTGTCTCAAATGCTCCAGCTGCTGGTTGCACCAGTTCTTGTTCTGAGGACAATGGATGCTGGGGGACAACAGTGATAGATGCGCTGTCTAAGGAGAAGCCGACCGAAGGGGAGATACTGATGGCAAAATGGGAGACTCAGCCCGAGAAGGCAACGATTGTTCAGGAACGACTGGTGCTTGGACTGATTGAGCAGGAGCCATGGACAGAGCAACTACGAGAGCCAAAAACGGCGGCTGCTCAGGTTCAAGAAATTCCACTGGAGGCGAGGAAAGCAGAGGAGCTGAAGACAACGGCTGTGCTAAGACCGAAGCCTGAGGCGTAGAAGTGCTGGGGAATACCGCTTCTGACAATGAATGTTGTGGCGCAGTAGTCGGCCGAACATCTGCAAGAGAATCAGAGTCGGATGAATAAAAATATAAATGATTTCATCTTCTTTATAAATGCGACGAAGTACGTCGTCTTTATACATAGACCGAGCCTCCTCTAATGACTCCAATTCGGCCAAGCTATAGAGGCCGTCCACGTCCCTATAACTCCCTCTCAGTCCTGATGCAAACATCCTGCGAACTAAAGGGTAGAGCTGTCTAAGGTAATGCCACAGAGCCCCAGTCGGCCAAATAGGCTCTGGCACTTCAGCCTCATCATCCGGATCCTGCAAACGGCTTCGTACCTTGGGGGTCGGCTCCAATTGCACTTTCCTTTTCCTGAAATTGCTCCCTGACGGGACCTTCAGCCACTTCATCCTCATCAGAAGGAAATTGAACAATCGGCGTCCATGCAGGTCCCGCTCCCTCACCTCCACCTACAGGAGTTTCGGCCTCCGGGGTTCGTGCCGTTTCAGTCACTGCAGAGGGTGGATCAATCTTAAGAGCCTGCATCAAAATACACAATTATGACACCAATCTACCTCGAACCTGTGAGGATGCAAAAGAAAGCAGGTCTCAAGTTCGTACCTTCGAGCGACGGGCGAGCGGAACGTCAGAATCAGAGCTCCGGCTGGGGGAAGGAATTTTCCTTTTGGCGAGCTTTATTCTCTTGAGCTTAGACGCCTCAGATACCTTCTTCGACCCCGACGGTTCAGAAGATTTGGGGGACAAAGGAATAGAAGAGATAACTCTTGCAGCAGGTAGAGAGAAAAGTCGTTCGCGGATGGATGGCCAAAAACGATCAAAAGAAGGATGACCGGATGTACAAATTTGCGAAGGGGCAATGACAAAAGAGAAATCAAAGACCGTGTTTCCTCCAAAGAGTCTTCAACTTCAGAGACTGAAAAAACCTTAAAGCGGTCTAGCGACGCAGAGTACGAATGAAAGAAGGTAAGGGGCCACCCTTGGACGAGGCCAAATTGACGGGCGACAAAGTTGGGCGAATACACATCCACTCCAGCCTTACCGTTGGCCCCGGTCAAGAGGTCATGAACCAGGTCGCGGCTGCATAAAAACTTGCGCCATATGCGAAAACATGTTTCGTCCTCTTCCGAGAGAGGAATGTCATGAACGAAAGATAAACTGTCTGATACAGTAAAAGGGAAAAAAGAGGGAACCCGAGGAATAGTATAAAAATATTCAAAAGTAGCACGAGGAGAGAAAGAAGACGGCCTAAGTTGGGCAAAGAGAAGGCCGACGCAAGAGCAAGGGTGAGTCGAACTAATTGCGCCAAAAATAGGAAAGTATGCTCGCAACCAAAGTTGGACAACCCATAAAGGGCCAGAAGCAATGGGTGATGACCCCGACCGAATTTTTTTTGGAGGACGGCCAGTCCCCGATACGTGGCGGCAAGAAGAAAAGAGGCCAAATCTAAACGATGGCCATGGGCGAGATCGGAAGAAATGGGGAGGTAGCCCGCCACAGGTTTTAGGTTGGGTGCAAAAATGATATATTTTCACAGTCAGTAGTAAAGAATTGTTGTACGCTCTAGCATTGAAACCGTACCGGCCGTTTTCGAATATGAGCGAAGAAAAGAAGAGTAAGACGAAAATGAGGAAGGGTCCATTGAAGGAGGAGGAAAACGAAAGTTTGTGAAGGCCGAAATGGTCGCTCCAAGCGGGGCCAAACCAGTAAGAGCACCAACATCACGAAGGGTGATAGTAAAGGGCCCAACCGGAAAAATGAATATGTTGTACTCAGAAGACCAAAAAAGTAAAGAAATGGGAAACGGGCTACAGTCAAAAGCTGGTAGGGACAAAGAAAGCTCAATGAGAGGAAGAATATGGTGTTTGTCCAAGAAGGCAAGGGTATCCGCATGTAATAGCATACGTTGGTGCCAGGCTTCGAATGCTGTATCAGACTTGGGCCAGATACGAATCGGATTGAACTGAGCAAGAGCGGAAATGTTGAGTGGTTCAGAAAACGGGAGGCTAGAAGAAGTGGGAAATTGCTGAGCCAACGGGGCCTTTGCAATGGCATTATCATCGATGAAGATGGGGCCAAGAGCGCACTGATCGAAATCCTCATTGAGAGTATGAAGGCCAAAGACGCCCACAGAAGAATCTTCCAACGCCAACTTATAATCAGCAAGAGTTGAGCCGTCGGTTTTGGGAGCAGAAGACGAAGAAGCCATTGATAACAGATGAACGAAAACACAATAAAAACAAGTTGGCAGAAAAGTGTCGAAGGTAAGTGAGAGACAGATGGGGATTGAAGCCTTATAAGCAGACGAAGGGTTTAACCTGGGACAGGTGTCGCAACAGAAATCGCTGAAAAGTGAAAGTAGCGGGAAAACGAAAAAGGATGAAAGTTTGCCCTAGACAGATGTTCAAACACAATTCACTGCAAAGGTGACGTGCGACGGAAGGAAACACGGAAGTGACGTAAAAAACGGCTCTTAAATGGGCCTCATGATTAAACGTGGGGGAAAGGGCCACGCATTTATTGCAGATATGATGGGTTCGCGTAAGACTCTAACGGGCGGCCCGATAGATTATAGGGCGAAAAAGGGCCGCGCATTTATTGCAGATATGATGGGCTCACGTAAGACTCTAACGGGCGGCCCGACAGATTATAGGGCGAAAAGCCTAACCCCGAATTTACTTCGCTCAACCTCGCTGCTTCGACCTTCAGCAAATCGGCCAAACTTCAAAATCTTATCATCGGTCTTCAAAATCGGCCAAGGACAGGTGTCAACACTACGCCTTTTAGAGACGTCGCCCAGGCTCTCTCCATTATTAACGCAAATAGTGAAGATTAGATTGATATGACAAGACCGTTAGGCCACAGGCTTACTTTGGCAGATGACCAGACTTCGGGCAGGGAGCCCCTCCAACCAATAAGAAAGCACGTGAAAAAACCCTTCACGTGACGACAGTACCAAAGTCTCTTCACCATCTATTTAAAGGACCGAAACAAAATCTTCATAGTCAAACAGAGTCCCAAAATGAGAAGGAAAAGATCAGAGAAGACATAGCAGAGTTGGGAAAAGGAAAAACTTTGCATGAAACGTAGGCCACCAGAGGTGGAAGCCTCTCTTTAGTAAGGTGCAAAATGGAATGTAAGAAGAGTCGCTAACGGCCATCCACACAATGTAAGGTGTGAAATGAAATGTAAGGTTGTGGATGGGCTACGTCCGTTGGCGACAGAGTACCCGAGGTTCTCTTGTGGAAGGTACTGCACCTCCCGAGTTACGGCTGGGTTTAGCTCATGAACAACAGCTTGTCTGAGCTTCTCTACGCGGAGCATGCTGCTTACATGGGACCTCGGACTCGATAGACTGGGGATTGGCCGAATGAAGGGCCGGCCAAAGGCGGAAACGGGTGATCATATAAGTTTCCATCGCTCCAATCTATACGCTTTTTCGTCTTCTCCGACTAAGAATTCGCTCCCCAGATTCTCTGGATTGAGGGATCTACCGAATAGTGGGCCAGTCGAAGGCATAAATGAATGGTCTTAAGTTTCTCTCGTTTCAATCTATACGCATTTTTTTCTTCGACTAGAAAACTATCCTACAGGTTCTCTGGACTGAGGGATTGGCCGGGTACCATCCCTTGATTGGAATAGCGATCTTCCCTGAAAAGAAAATTCACCTCGATCTTCACACTCCCAGTTCAATCAAGGTAAATTTGGGGGACAATTGTTGATAGACGAAAATCCCCACCATAGGACGAAGTCACCCTAGGACGAAAGGACGAACGAAGAGAATAAGTACGATGGGCCGAAGAACGACGATGAGCTTGGGGCGATCAGACCAATGGTTAGGACGAAAACCTATAATGCGGTTACTACTCCACGATCGTAGCAGTTGGACGGTTTTCCCTCCATAATCAAGCGGTTGAGACACGCAGCTCAGGGGTTACAGGCACGATATTGCAACTGCAAGGAGATACTGGACAATTGTTGATTGACGAAAATCCCCACCATAGGACGAAGTCACCCTAGGACGAAAGGAAGAATGAAGAGAAGAAGTACGATGGGCCGAAGAACGACGACGGGCTTGGGGCGATCAGACCAATGGTTAGGACGAAAACCTATGATGAGGTTACTTCCACAATCGTAGCAGTTGGACGGTTTTCCCTCCATAATCAAGTGGTTGAGACACGCAGCTCAGCGGTTACAGGCACGATCTTGCAACTGTAAGGAGATACTGGAACCGCCTAAAATGGTTGACAAACTTCACTATAAAAGCCTACTTACACCAAGAAAAGAACCCCGATCAAATGAAGACTCAAATGAGCATATTTTTATTTTTCATTTCTTAGATTGTAATATTAGGACTGTAACTTGTGTGCTTGCGCCCCTTGGAGGCTTATTCACTTAATCAAACACCCCTTGCTGGGACATTGTCTTAGGAGGTTTGAAACTTACACGCTCTTCTTTCTTCACGCATAAAAATTGTGCAAACACATACATAATCCAAGACCATCATCCTAAGAGCCTTCATTCGCATAACAAATCGTCTTCTTGACTTGAAGCCAATTGAGCGTTTGTTTTTGGTGTATAGAATTTCCTCAGCAACATATTCACTTTGCCAAGCACCCGAAATCGCAACTTTACGTCCATAATGGTCACCATAAAGATCACAATCAACAAATGAGTGAGTGTTCTTGAAACCTTATTGTAGAGATAGGATTCGATCAATTGAGATAATAAAATTTTGAAATTGTTTAGTAATTTTTAATAATTAATAAATTATTTTTAGTGATTTTTGGAGAATTTTGAGAGATAATTTAAAATTTTTTATTTTCAATGTTGTGATATTTTATATCGTACCGCAAGTGTACGGTGTCAAGTTTTAGTATAAATGAGTGAAAGAGTGTCGAACCCACAGGGATTGCGTTAACTCGCACTAAGTACTACAATTGATAATCCTAACTTTATTTAGAAAATAAATAATAAAGATTTTAATAATTAAATAAAATATACAAATATTTAGATATGAGGAACTAATACGATAGAGATTCTGGATCCTGATTTCACATAGCTGTCACCTATGTATTTGTTATGCCAATTAATCTTTGTTCAGTTATATTATTTATAAGTCAAGATCCTAAAATATTCACTCCCTCTCTCGAGTGCCGAGTGAAAATATTATCAACTATAGACTTCGATATCTCTATAAAAATCCAATAGTTAACAACTCATTACGATTTGTGATTCTATGTTAACGACTTCAAAGGACTACAGATTCTCTCGAACTCTATAAAATCCTAGGTCATATTCTCTAGATCTATTCAAAATCCCCTCTCTCGAGTGATAGATTCTAAACATTCATCATCTCAAATTGTGGCCAACAATCAAGAAGCATTAAACTCAAAAGAATATAAATAAATCAATAAAACTTCATAACAAAATTGATAAATAAAATACAAGGTTTGAGCATAGATTACAATCGTTCTCCAAAATTAAGGAGTAAATTCATGACAAAAGATACAACAATAAATAATCAAGCCACGAATCTAATGGAAATCATTAGAGTTTTAAGAAAGAAATAAGAAGATAAAACCCGAATTGAATTTCTTCCTCTCCGGATATTACAGCCTTTGTCTCTTCTTGTCGCTCTTCAATCCTCTCCTTGGATCTCTAAAAATATTTAATTCTGTATTTTGTGCAGTGTATTAGCCTCCCTTCAGTGTTGGATGTAATGTTATATTTATAGTTGAGGCAGGGAGTCTTTGGGTAGCATTAGGATTATTGAAAACCCTAAAAATTAAATCCTGAAATGCGCGTACTTCTCTTCTCCGCAGCGCCGCGGCGCCAAATTGTCGGGAAATTGTATGGGTGGGGAGGCGCCGCGGCGCCTTTGTTTAATTAATGAATGGGCGCCGCGTCGCCCATTGTTGCTTAAGGAATGGGCGCCGCGGCGCCCATTGCTTTTGATGAATGGCGCCGTGGCGCCATTCTCCTGGAACTTGTATGGGATTTTGGCGCCTCGGCGCCATTCTTCCCTGCTCGTCCTGTGTCTTCCCGAAAGTTCCCAAAACACGTGCAATTATTCCCCGATCCATATATTAATGCTCTTATAAATAAAACATAAAATAAATTATAAATCATATTAAATATCTCGAATTATAACAAAATAATAAGCTGAGAATGCCATAATAAGTGGGTATAAACCACACTTATCATTCAACCATCCAAAATAACAACTTTACCCTTCTCAATTGATTCCCGATTATTTTCGATTAATCACAAATTATTTTTTGAAACAAGTTGTTACTTATCTTGATGAAATTTAATATACCGTCTTTAATTTTACATTTAAAGACGAAATATTCTAACCCTTTTTTTTAGAAAGAAGGAATTATTCTAAGTTAACTTATATTTTGGAATTATTATTATTATTATTATTATTATTATTAATTCATTGGCAATTCCTTATTCACCAAGGAAACAGCACCAACGGTCCAGTCAATCCTCATTGACGACCAACAGTAACAGCAACCAGAGTTGAGTTAAATTGGGGGATTTGAAAATCTTGTCTTCAAACGGCTAAGTAGATTTCTCTTCACTTTTTCCTATAAATAATATTATTCTGATTTCTCCTCATTGCACCGCGCCCCTTTCCCTTTCCCTCTTTCTCTCTGTCTACTAAATTCTTCAAAATCAAATCATTAAGACTCCGTTACCGCACCGGCCGTCCTCAAACGCAACGGAGTCTTTTCCCTCTCACAAGAATGACTCGCCGTCGTCGTTATCTCCGAACGCTAATTCTTCAAAATCATCTGGCCAAGATTTAGAGCCCGTTGCCGCTGGGGCCGCCCTCAATCGCAACGAGTCTTTTCCGGTCATCTTTTCTCCTCCATTTTTACTGTCGATGGGCCACAAACCTCCCCGTTTACTTATCCGAACCTGGCGATGGTCCCTTCAAGAGACATGCAAGATTTGGTATCAAAGCTATCGTCAATTTACATTTTATTCAATTTTAATATGTTTCTTTTTTTTTTTTATGTTTTATTGCAAAGAAATGCAAAAAGAGAGTAATTATTTACTATATTTTTTATTCTGTTTCCGTTTTCATGTTTTATTGCAAGAAAATGATACAAGACTCGAGAAATACCCAAGAAATTCCAAGAAACTGGAAGATAAGGAGAGGAAACAGAGCTCTATGTTTATTCTGTTTCTTTTTTCACGTTTTATTGCAAGAAAATGAAACAAGACTCGAGCAATACCCAAGAAATTCCAAGAAGCTGGAAGATAAGGAGAGGAAACAGAACTTTATGATCAAGTCAATCTGTTCTATTAATCTGGCTTGAAAATGTGTTGATTTCTGTTAGGTTTTAGCTTCTCCTTATTGTGAACTTGCTTTAAACACTTTCATCAACTTCATATAATCATCCTGTGCCGGAAGTTCCTGAAATGACTACGGACAGTCTTGGATGGCATTGGACATTTTGTGAGTTATTGTTGTTGTTGATCCTTCTAGAACTGATAGTGCTGACACCATATAGAGCACTTAGCCTTGGAGTTTGTTGAAAAAAATACTCATAAATTAAAAGACTAATGTGCTATTTTATGTGCTCATATTCCAGTCTTTGAACTAGCCACTACGTACAAATCGCATGATGAGTTTTTTTGGTCATTTTTTTAAGTTTCTCACTTCTAGCTTTTTCTTTTTGAATTACTCAGTTCTGATCATAGTTTGACCTTCATTTTTGCAAACTTTTGTAGGGAAATGATGTTGGACTTCTGGGAAGATGGGAGTATTACCTTCTGCTATCAGTTGTGTTTTGATTTTTGAATATATTCAGGCTTCATCATCTTAGAGTCATCAAATTATATGTCTTTCCTAACAGTACGAAATGGAGAATAATTCCTGGGAGTTTTATCGAATTGGACAACTGAAAATCGGCGTCTGTCAGATGTCTTCTTTATAGGGTGCTCTGGCACCTCATAATCTTCAGGTACTGAAAGCAGGTTGTATTATTTGATATTGTTTTAAGTTGATGGGTTTTTGGATCATGCAGTTTGCTTTGGTTTCTCTAGTGAAGAAAATGGCTATTGCCCATCCTTGCCATACAATCTTCCAGGTACATAAGTTTAACCTTTTTAATGACCTTTGCTGGAAAATAAAATTCGACAGCCTATTTCACTCATTTACAAATTACAGAAAGAAAATGCAGTTTGCTTGTGTGTGCATTTGAACTTCCTAGGAAAATAAAAACATAATCCAATCAATATTTTTGTTCAAAGCACTTTGAGGAGCAATGTTTTTTCAACTCATTTGCTGATTTTGGCAAAATCAGGCTGTTTTCTTGATGTGTGCTGTGTCTGCTATTTATTCTTGTCAGAGGTATAAATTTATGTTTTCCTTTGCATTCCTTTAATGATTGCGGTTGGTTTCTTGTCATTAGTTTTACTTTTTTTCAGGGAATTGGTGAAAGTAGTGCTGGATAATCTATCCCTGCAGCTTCATATAGTACATACCACAAGTTGAAAGGTGGAAAATCAATACTTTTTCTTTAATATGTGCATGCAAGGTACTTCCTCGTCAATAACGTAAATCTATCCCAGCAGCTTCATATAGTATACCGCAAGTTGAAAGGTGGAAAATCATTACTTTTTCTTTAATATGTACATGCAAGGTACTTCCTCCTCAATAACGTAACAAAAATTGGATCACTTTTCTGGATGAGTATTTTAATAGAAAAAAAAATTCTTGCATTATCTCACGGATGAAGATTGTTCTATGATGCAGTTTCTACTACAACCCTTTTGTGTATCATTAAAATCCTAGCAACTGTTTAGGATTTTCATTTTTAGACAGAATTGTTGCATGCTATCAGGCCATTACGATGTATCTGAATGCTTTATTAATTTATTATACATGCATATACACTTCTATAAATTAACCTCCTCCACCAAGTATCATGAGTTTTGCAAATTGCTGATATCATGCTTTAGTTTGTTTACTGATACATGCTGCTTCAAAAAGTTTTATTTTTTTTTCAAGTTGTTATTTTCTAACAAAATTTTTACTACAGGCTGCTCTTAAAGATGCAAAACGAAAGTCTGATGGAAGAGATGAAGAGGTTGCATCCCTCTGTTATTGAGTACTTATGAAGTGGCTGCTGGAATAAACTGTGGAGCAATCAAAAAATGGCATGTGAGGGAGACATTCTAACTCTAATGTTGAGACTTTAATGAATTATTCATTTACCGGGTAATTATGATGGTTAATATTTTTCTGTGATCAACTTCTTTGGAGTGATGAACTTTATAGTAAGTACTCTACGTAGCAATGCTCATCTTAAGGTACATAAGATTATACCAATAATTGAATGTTTTCTGCTGTCAGTTGATTTACTTGGACCTTTCAATCAGTTTAAGACATTAAGTTTAGCATTGGAAAAAATCAAGTATGTGATTTTTTTTTTGTCTTTCCCTTTATGAATTAAAAAATATAGTTTTAAAACTCTATTTATTTCAAGTAATTATTTTCTGACAAAATGTTTACTACATGCTCTTAAAGATGCAAAACAAAGGACTGATGGAAGAGATGAAGAAGTTGCATCCCTTATTGAAATGGAGGTTAAGTAGGCTATAAGAATGCTTGTGTAGTTGAATGGTCTCGGTCCTTTCAGACAGAGACTTATATTACCATGTCTTTTATGTGTAAAATTGTTCAATTGTTTATTTTGATTAGAATTTGAATGATAAGGCTGCAACAACTATGAAACAATTATGATAAGCATTTGGGCCATTCTGTTTTATGATATTACTGTATTTGTAAATTTAGACATTTTCAATTCCCTTAGTTGAAAAATTACTCATAAATTAAAAGGCTAATGTGCTATTTTACGTGCTCATATTCCAGTCTTTGAACTAGCCACTACGCACAAATCGCATGATGAGTTTTTTTGGTCATTTTTTTTAAGTTTCTTGCTTCTAGCTTTTTCTTTTTGAATTCTTTAGTTCTGATCATAATTTGACCTTCATTTTTGCAAACTTTTGTAGGGAAATGATATTGGACTTCTGGGAAGATGGGAGTATTCTGGTTTGCTCATGTTAAATTTTGGTTCAAGTGCTGATGATCTTTTGGTTCCGTTAATGCTTTAGGAATGTTGTTCTTCAAGTATTCTGGTATCCTTATGGTTCTCTTTTTTGTTTCTTTTTTCAGGCAAGAAATTCCAAGAAACGTTGAACTTCCGGTCATCATCTTCTCTCTAAACCCTCCCTCCATTTTCCCGTCAATCGGCCCCAATCCTCCTTATATTTAATTCTTCGAACCTGGCGATGTTCATTTCAATAGACATGCAGGAGATCGTATCAAATTTATCGTCATGTAAAGCCAAAGCGAGATAAGTAACAGTTTACTCTATTTTTTTTTTTCCTTTTTTATTGCCAAGAAAAAACAAGAAATTTCAATAAGACTCAAGAAAACGCAAGAAATTCCAAGAAACTGCAAGAGAAATGAGGATTCAGAGCTCCATGTTTTTTATTTGATGTACGTGATTTTTTTTTAAAGTTAACTTGAAAGCAAAAATCAAGTCAACATGTTCTATTAGGTTGGCTTTATAATATGTTGATTTCTGTTAGGTTTTCATCAAAATCAAACACTAAATAGTTTCTTTAATTTGTTGTGTTTTTTTCCTCTTTTTAATAGGTTATATTTTTTTCTAAGTAAACTGATGAATATGATATCCAAATATAAATTTAAGATGTCCTTATTTTTTTTTGATCCGTTGATCAATTTATTTCAATTCCTACTTTCTTTTTATTTTTATTTTTATTTTTATTTCTGTACAATTACTAAGATTCGGCTTCACTGAGCTAAATTGTTGTAATATGATTATTATTATCTTTAATTAATTAGGGTCATGAATATTGATTCGATTTTTTGGCATTTCTCATTTCCTTTAATATTAAGTATCAATCGTATGAAAAAGAACTTTAACTGGGAAAGTTATATTAGGTTTGCTTGAGTCGGTCTCTTTTTTGGAAATCGAGTGGTTTGATATTTAAGTTCTGTCATTTGCTCTATTTTATTTATAACTAGTTTAAACTTTCATTATGTTTGTATTCATGTGATATTGATTATGTGTTTATGAAGGAATAAAGCATACATGGCTAAAACTAGAAAGATTGCATTCTGCAAATATCTTGGACGTAACACTGCAAAGTTAAACCAAATGAAGTTCCTCACTGTAAGATCGTCATGTATTCAAAATTTTTCCGTGCGCCTTGAAGAGTCATTGATGAATAATTGTGAAAGAGAGAATTGAAGATTTTAATTGTTTTTGCAGCTGATACATGGTATTTTCTAATAACATTGCTCATCCCTTGTAGATCATTGGAAATATCCGCAAGCAAGTGACAACCTCTAAAGATAATTTTTGCAAAAGCTCCTCAAATTCTATTCAACAGGCTGAAGCTTCATTGTTGTTGTTGATCCTTCTAGAACTGATAGTGCTGACACCATATAGAGCACTTAACCTTGGAGTTTGTTGAAAAAATACTCATAAATTAAAAGACTAATGTGCTATTTTATGTGCTCATATTCCAGTCTTTGAACTAGCCACTACATACAAATCGCATGATGAGTTTCTTGCTTCTAGCTTTTTCTTTTTGAATTCCTCAGCTCTGATCATAGTCTGACCCTCATTTTTGCAAACTTTTGTAGGGAAATGATGTTGGACCTTTCATATTACCTTATGCTATCAGTTGATCTACCTGGACCTTTCAATCAGTTTGTGATCATTTTTCCCTTTTCCTTTATGAATTAAAAAATATTGTTTTAGAACCTTTTTTTCAAGTGGCTATTTTCTATCAAATATTTACTACATGCTGCTCTAAAGCTGAAAAACAAAGGACCAATGGAAGAGATGAACCTGCTGCATTCATCCATATAGAAATCCAGGTGAAATATGCTAAGAATGTTTTTGTAGTTGAATGGTTGCTGACATAGATTAATATTACCATGCCTTTTTGCCCTTTTTGTGTGAATTCATGCCTGGTAGAAAAAGATGAGCTCCTATTTTCTCATATTTTAATTAATCAAGTTTTGTAAAAAGAATCTAAGCTTTAGGGTTAGGGTGTGTGCCATATTATATAATTTAATTTAACAAGGTTTTTATCCTGTATTTTTAGCCACATCTTGTAATGAATGAACCTAGAAATTTCTTTGGTTTCTCTTGTGAAGAAAATGGGTATTGCCCATACGTGCCATAGAATCTTCCAGGTACATAAGTTTAATCTTTTGAATGACCTTTGCTGGAAGATAAAATTCTACAGCCTATTTCACTCATACAAATTACAGAAAGAAATTGCAGTTTGCTTGTATGTGCATTTGAACTGCCTAGGAAAATAGAAAACATAATCCAAATCAATATTTTTGTTTTAAGCACTTTGAGGAGCAATGTTTTTTCAACTCATTTGCTTATTTTGGCAAAATCAGGCTGTTTTCTTGATGTGTGATGTGTCTGTTATTTATCCTTGTCAGAGGTATAAATTTATGTTTTTCTTTGCATTCCTTTAGTGATTGTGGTTGGTTTCTTGATGTGTGGTTGGTACTTCCTCCTCAATAACGTAAATCTATCCCAGCAGCTTCATCTAGTATACCGCAAGTTGAAAGGTGGAAAATCATTACTTTTTCTTTAATATGTACAGGCAAGGTACTTCCTCCTCCATAACATAACAAAAATTGGATCACTTTTCTGGATGAGTACTTTGATGGGAAAAAAGAACTTCCATGCATTATCTCACGGATGAAGATTTTTGTATGATGTAGTTTCTACTACAATCCTTTTGTGTATCATTAATCCTAGCAACTATTTAGGATTTTCGTTTTTAGAAAGAATTATTGCATGTTATCAGGCCATTACTATGTATCTCAATGCTTTATTAATTTATTATACATTTATATACACTTCTATAAATTAACCTCCTCCACCAAGTATCATGAGTTTTGCAAATTACTAATATCATGCTTTAGTTTGTTTACTACTGATATTTGCTGCTTTAAAAAGTTTTATTTTTATTTCAAGTTGTTATTTTCTAACAAAATGTTTACTACAGGCGGCTCTTAAAGATGCAAAACAAAAGACTGATGGAAGAGATGAAGAGGTTGCATCCCTCTGTTATTGAGTACTTATGAAGAGGCTGCTGGAATAAACTGGGGAGCAATAAAAAAATGGCATGTGAGGGAGACATTCTAACTCTAATGTTGAGCCTTTAATGAATTATTCATTTACCGGGTAATTCTAATTATGCTGGTTAATATTTTTGTGTGATCAACTTATTTGAGTGATGAACTTTATATAGCAAGTACTCTACGCAGCAGTGCCTATCTTAAGGTACATAAGATCCATAATTGAATGTTTTCTGCTGTCAGTTGATTTACTTGGACCTTTCAATCAGTTTTAGACATTAAGTTTAGCATTGGAAAAAATCCAAGTATGTGATTTTTTTGTCTTTCCTTTCATTAAATAAAATATAGTTTTAAAACTCTATTTATTTCAAGTAGCTATTTTCTAACAAAATATTTACTACACGCTGCTCTTAAAGATGCAAAACAAAGGACTGGTGGAAGAGATGAAGAAGTTGCATCCCTTATTGAAATCCAGGTTAAGTATGCTAGTAATGCTTGTGTAGTTGAATGGTTTCGGTCCTTTCGGACAGAGACTAATATTACCATGTCTTTTTTTTTGTGTAAAATTCTTCAATTGTTTATTCTAATTAGAATTTGAAAGATAAGGCTGCAACAGCTATGAAACAATTATGATGAGCATTTTGGCCATTCTGTTTTATGATATAACTGTATTTGTAAATTTAACATTTTAAATTCCTTAAGTTGAAAAAATACTCATAAATTAAAAGACTAATGTGCTATTTTATGTGCTCATATTCCAGTCTTTGAACTAGCCACTACGCACAAATCGCATGATGAGTTTTTTTGGTCATATTTTTACGTTTCTTGCTTCTAGCTTTTAATTTTTGAATTCTTTAGTTCTGATCATAGTTTGACCTTCATTTTTGCAAACTTTTGTAGGGAAATGATATTGGCCTTCTGGAAAGATGGGAGTATTACCTTCTGGTTTGCTCATCTTAAGTTTTGGTTCAAGTACTGATGATCTTGCTTCCATTAATGCTTTAGGATGAATGTTGTTTCTTCAAATGTCTTGCTTTTGACTTCATGCTATTTCATGCACTTTGATGTTCTAATATTTGAGATTTTGCTGAAATTACTCAGTGAAGGATATGATGTTGAGTATGGAATTTGCAGCTTGCTTCACCAGACTGGTTTTTAGGGCATATCTCAGGAGATTTTTGTATGATATATGAATAAGTTGAGTCATTTGTTTTTTTGTCATAGTTTCATTTTTATTACTGTAATTATCTTTATTTGGTCCCTACAAAGACAAAACCTTTCCTTTCTGGTTCGCTTATTTATGAATTTGTTTAACCTTGTTATTTAACTATTTCTAAATAATGCTTTAAGAATATGTTTTCTTTTATTATGCTGTCTACTTTGCACTGGGTTTCATATTGATTGGATTTGGTGTTCACTTCTCGGAGAAGAAATAGACAATATATAATCTATTCAGTTGTCTTCTTCCTCTGTAGATGCATATAAATGTTGTGTTATTCATTATAAAAACCTGTCAAACTGTTAATATTTTTGAGTGCACCGAGGAACATTTAGCAAGAAGATGATTTACCTAGTTTAATATTTGAGTTTTGAACTATGGAGCAATCAACCAGGGCATGATTACCTAAAGTTCGTATTTTGTGTGCTTCTCTTACTTTGTACTTGTCTATTGACTGAAAGTTGAATTGTGTGATTACCTAAAGTTCGTATTGGTGTATAATCATGCATATAAATGGCCAAATTTGACTAAGTTATGAAGTGAGGCTGTTCAATTATTGGAGTTAAATAGAGTAGTCATTGAAAGGGCCACTTCATTTTCTAGAACTATGTCGAATGTGCTATGACTTTTTACTTATCTATAGGTATTCTTCTAATTCCTGTAAATGCGGACTCACTGCCACAGTACAACTTAGGCGAATCCAGTTCTCACCTGAATTGAACAGAGTTGTGCCCTTCTTTTGCTCTGCTGTGGAATTTTATTCTAAATTTGGAGTTGAACCTGAATGTTTGATTGTTGTGATCAATGTTTTTGGGTTTCACACTAGACTAAAACATTACTCTAAAACTATTATAGTTGGTCATACGCGAAACCAATCTTCTTCATTTAACTAAAAAAATTTATATTTGGAGGTGGTAATTTCTTTTGGAACTCTCCTCTGTTTGAAGTTTGCATTACATAGATTTCCTTAGAAGTGTTTTTGCATATATTACTCTTATGAGAGACGAGAATGTATGTAACATCCCAGATTGTCGGGACTGTTCTAGGAGAT
This sequence comes from Zanthoxylum bungeanum, assembly GCA_019454045.1. Taxonomy (NCBI): domain Eukaryota; kingdom Viridiplantae; phylum Streptophyta; class Magnoliopsida; order Sapindales; family Rutaceae; genus Zanthoxylum; species Zanthoxylum bungeanum. The sequence goes on along the minus strand of SKCR01023282.1, from coordinate 166 downwards.
TCCCAGACTGACGATTTAGTCTTGGAATAGAATGATAATGAAAAATAAGTGTTTTAAGTGATGGAATATGGATCAGAATAATATGAAATGAATTTTCGTCGCGTTGGAAAACGCGTGGGGACCAAAAATCAGTTACGTGATTTTTACTATATGCGTATAGTTTACA